>JACEFZ010014775.1:0-10000 GCA_014155875.1 Cepaea nemoralis | reverse complement strand
AGGTGCAGCGGATGATTCTCTCTTAGAGTGTGAGGTGCAGCGGATGATTCTCTCTTAGAGTGTGAGGTGCAGCGGATGATTCTCTCTTAGAGTGTGAGGTGCAGCGAATCATTCTCTCTTAGAGTGTGAGTTGCAGCGAATCATTCTCTCTTAGAGTGTGAGGTGCAGCGAATCATTCTCTCTTAGAGTGTGAGGTGCAGCGAATCATTCTCTCTTAGAGTGTGAGGTGCAGCGAATCATTCTCTCTTAGAGTGTGAGGTGCAGTGAATCATTCTCTCTTAGAGTGTGAGGTGCAGCAAATCATTCTCTCTTAGAGTGTGAGGTGCAGCGAATCATTCTCTCTTAGAGTGTGAGGTGCAGCGAATCATTCTCTCTTAGAGTGTGAGGTACAGCGAATCATTCTTTCTTAGAGTGTGAGGTGCAGCGAATCATTCTCTCTTAGAGTGTGAGGTGCAGCAAATCATTCTCTCTTAGAGTGTGAGGTGCAGCAAATCATTCTCTCTTAGAGTGTGAGGTGCAGCGAATCATTCTCTCTTAGAGTGTGAGGTGCAGCGAATAATTCTCTCTTAGAGTGTGAGGTGCAGCGAATCATTCTCTATTAGAGTGTAAGGTGTAGCGAATGATTCTCTCTTGAAGTTTGAGGTGCAGCGAATCATTCTCTCTTAGAGTGTAAGGTGCAGCGAATGATTCAGTCTTGAAGTGTGAGGTGCAGCGAATCATTCTCTCTTAGAGTGTAAGGTGCAGCGAATCATTCTCTCTGAGAGTGTAAGGTGCAGCGAATCATTCTATCTTAGAGTGTAAGGTGCAGCGAATGATTCTGTCTTGAAGTGTGAGGTGCAGCGAATCATTCTCTCTTAGAGTGTAAGGTGCAGCGAATCATTCTCTATTAGAGTGTGAGGTGCAGCGAATAATTCTCTCTTAGAGTGTGAGGTGCAGCGAATCATTCTCTATTAGAGTGTAAGGTGCAGCGAATGATTCTCTCTTGAAGTGTGAGGTGCAGTGAATCATTCTCTCTTAGAGTGTAAGGTGCAGCGAATGATTCTGTCTTGAAGTGTGACGTGCAGCGAATCATTCTCTCTTAGAGTGTAAGGTGCAGCGAATCATTCTCTCTTAGAGTGTAAGGTGCAGCGAATCATTCTCTCTTAGAGTGTAAGGTGCAGCGAATGATTCTCTCTTAGAGTGTAAGGTGCAGCGAATGATTCTGTCTTAAAGTGTGAGGTGCAGCGAATCATTCTCTCTTAGAGTGTAAGGTGCATCGAATAATTCTCTATTAGAGTGTAAGGTGCAGCGAATGATTCTGTCTTGAAGTGTGAGGTGCAGCGAATCATTCTCTATTAGAGTGTGAGGTGCAGCGAATCATTCTCTCTTAGAGTGTGAGGTGCAGCGAATCATTCTCTATTAGAGTGTGAGGTGCAGCGAATCATTCTCTCTTAGAGTGTGAGGTGCAGCGAATCATTCTCTCTTAGAGTGTGAGGTGCAGCGAATCATTCTCTCTTAGAGTGTAAGGTGCAGCGAATGATTCTCTCTTGAAGTTTGAGGTGCTGCGAATAATTCTCTATTAGAGTGTAAGGTGCAGCGAATGATTCTGTCTTGAAGTGTGAGGTGCAGCGAATCATTCTCTATTAGAGTGTGAGTTGCAGCGAATAATTCTCTATTAGAGTGTAAGGTGCAGCGAATCATTCTCTCTTGAAGTTTGAGGTGCAGCGAATCATTCTCTTTTAGAGTGTGAGGTGCAGCGAATCATTCTCTATTAGAGTGTGAGGTGCAGTGAATAATTCTCTATTAGAGTGTAAGGTGCAGCAAATCATTCTCTCTTGAAGTGTGAGGTGCAGCAAATCATTCTCTATTAGAGTGTGAGGTGCAGCGAATAATTCTCTATTAGAGTGTAAGGTGCAGCGAATCATTCTCTATTAGAGTGTGAGGTGCAGCGAATCATTCTCTCTTAGAGTGTGAGGTGCAGCGAATCATTCTCTATTAGAGTGTGAGGTGCAGCAAATCATTCTCTCTTGAAGTGTGAGGTGCAGCAAATCATTCTCTATTAGAGTGTGAGGTGCAGCGAATAATTCTCTATTAGAGTGTAAGGTGCAGCGAATCATTCTCTATTAGAGTGTGAGGTGCAGCGAATAATTCTCTATTAGAGTGTGAGGTGCAGCGAATCATTCTCTATTAGAGTGTGAGGTGCAGCGAATCATTCTCTCTTAGAGTGTGAGGTGCAGCGAATCATTCTCTATTAGAGTCTGAGGTGCAGCGAATAATTCTCTATTAGAGTGTAAGGTGCAGTGAATGATTCTCTCTTGAAGTGTGAGGTGCAGCTAATCATTCTCTCTTAGAGTGTAAGGTGCAACCGACGATTCTGATGTCTTTTGGACTTTTCCAACTGAGAGTGCCATCTCTTGGAGTGTGAGGTGCCACGGATGGTTCTGAAGCCTTTTTTTTCAGTCCAACTGAGGGAGTCACAATGACTGAGAGTGTCACAATGACTGAGGGTGTCACAATGACTGAGAGTGTAACTATGACTGAGAAAGTAAAACATAATTGAACCGTTTTGCCATTTTATTTTGCCGTTTTGAACTCAGCTTGGTCCATACACCCTATTATAGCAGTGATGGACTGAATGTTGCGTGTGGATTAGCTTTCCCTATTAACAGTGTCCCTCGTCATCAGGCGAACCCACTCCGACTTCAGATGTATTGCCATTGATGTTTCACATCACTTTGGGCGGGGTATGTTGTCGTTGTTGTTATTGCTGCTGCTGTTGTTGTTGTTAAGGTAGATAACCGATGGAGACAAATCCGGCTAGGTGGGTCATGTCAGGATTCTTTCCCTTGGCATCTACATGTGATGTAGATCGCACACTTTTCTCTGCCACACTTCTCTTCCATCACTCTCTCTCTCTCTCTCTCTCTCTCTCTCTCTCTCTCTCTCCTCTCTCTCTCTCTCTCTCTCTCTCTCTCTCTCTCTCTCTTCCGTCTCTCTCTCTCTCTCTCTCTCCTCTCTCTCTCTCTCTCTCTCTCTCTCTCCCTTTTCTCTCTTCCATCTCTCTACTTCATGTCTGTGACACACCTCTCGCACACATCTTTCCTCCCTTTCTCTCTCTCTCTCTCTCTCTCTCTCTCTCTCTCTCTCTCTCTCTCTCCTCTCTCTCTCTCTTCCATCTCTCTAGTTCCATCTCTAGTCTTCTGTGACACACCTCTCGCTCACATCTTTCCCCCCTTTCTTTCTCCTTCAAACATATCTCCTCCACATCTTTCTTCTACACTACTTGTCCACATCTTTTGCCCTCTTATTTCTTTCACGTCTCTCTCCCACTTCTCTCCACCATGCCTCTCTTGCAACCAGGGCCGGATTAAGCCATCTTGGTGCCCTAGGCACAAACCCACATGGGTGCCCCCTACTGCCCCGGGCCCCCGATCCTCCACTGACTGCTGGTATGTTCAATATTATGCAAAAAACTAACAAAGAAAAACAGTTGTGAAATGTAAACACATATGTTTGTACTACTATCACTCATATAAAACCTACAATAAGGTATTTCTGTATTAAAATTAATAGTTAATTAATTTTGTAATAATAGTAGACAAAAATACTGTAACTTTTTTGATAGATAAGAAAGTCAGAGAGAGCACACATTTACATTTTAAAGTTCTTTTTTCTAGATTTACGTCTGGCAAAGTTTTTGAGTACATCATCAAAGTTAATTTTGCGCAACAAGTCTGCCTCAATCATCAGCAAAGATAAGGAATCAAGCCTTTCTTGTTTCATTGTCGATCTACTTGGATTTTTTGTACGTTTCAACTGAGAAAAAGAGCGCTCAGTTGAACAGTTCGTAACCATTAATGTTAAAAATATGCGCAAGGCGATTTCTACATTTGGAAAAGCACACTCGATGTTGTCTCTAACTATTACTTTGTAGAGTTCTGCATGACTGAACGTGTTGTTGTCAGATTTTGATGCACGAAACTTGTGGCGAATATATGAGTGGAACTGTTGTAGTTCAGTATATAAATTATTGTTCAGATCTTCAGGATAAGCATTTATTAGTCCTTCACAACACTGAGATGTTTGTGGTACATCGACCAAACAAGAAAATCGAACTGCTAGATCATTATATACCTGTCCTCGTCTACTCATCTCTGTCTCAAGTTTGTCAACAATGGTGTAGAAAGCAGATATACGAAATTTGTCTCTGGCATTCTGAGATACCTCAGGGGCATCACCATCAATGACCACTGTCTTTCGTTTACGATTACGGGTCAAAGTTGACTTATAATCCACACCTGGTGTTATTTCTTTTGCAGCTTCTTCAAATCTTTCAAATTCATTCCTAGATTCATGCAAGTGATCTGCTAGTGAAGAATACAAATCAGCACACGTTTTCAAGTTCACGTGCTCATTTTGTAGAGCTTGACTGACCCTGTGAAAATGTTGTAACACTTCTTCCCAAAAGACAAGCATGAAAGCAAATTCTAATTCTTGCATCTTCTTTGCAATGTTTTCTGCTTCTCTTCTGGTGTCCCCCTTCTGTGACTGGTCTTCTTGTAAACATTCTAACGCTTCTATAATCTGAGGATGAGACATTAGAATGGCTTCAGTTGCAACAGCATGTGCTTCCCATCTAGTATCGGAAAGGGACTTTACCAGCTTTTCATTCACAAGGCATCCTTTCAGAATCTTCCATCTTTTGGTTGAAGCTGAGAAAAAAGTATAGATCAGTTGCACTGTATGGAAGAAGTTTACTGCCTCTAAACAAGAGTCAACGGCACTTCTGCCTACCAGATTTAGTGAATGGGCAGCACAGGGTATGTATATATAAATAATGTGCGATTCAATATTACATTTGCGATTTGCTTATGCCATGCAATTACGCTACCGGGACAATATACACATTTTTCTTGAGGACTTGTGGTGCCCCCCAAATGCTTGGTGCCCTAGGCACGTGCCTTGTTTGCCTAATGGTTAATCCATCCCTGCTTGCAACCCTCTCTGACTCTTACGTTTCTCTCCAAGTCTCGTTCCCTCGTCTCTCTCCCACCTTTCTCTTCCAACTCTCTATTTCTTGACCTCACACATATAAAATTAAAGAAGGTCAAATATACACCAAGAAACACAAAATTTAATCTACGGTGCACTGAAGAGTGAGGAGATTAAATATAATTTCAACGTAGAAGTAAAGAACAGATTTGATGCACTGTCCGATATGAAAAACTTATTTCAAGATGTCAGCGACCAATGGAGATATATCAAGGAATTTAGTTTAACCTACCTTCAGAAACAACTATCCCGTAAATGAAGATGATGGAACGTAGAAATGGATGACGGAAGATCTCTTAAAACTCGTGAAAATAAGAAATAATAACAATAACAATGAAAAATATGAAGAGATTCACAGGAAAATTAGGAAACTGTGCAAAGAGGCCAATGAAGCACGGCTTGATGAAAATTGCAGGGAAATTAAAAACCAACACAAATTAATGCACACAAGACTTAATTACACCACTAACAAAAGAACACACACATCAACGGGTTCCCTAAAAGTCAAAGATGGCAAAATCTTAATAGAGGGAGATACGATTTTACATGTGTAGTCAGATTATGTGAAAGACCTTTATGATAATACAAGAGAAGAACAGTACGATATCCGGAATAATAATGAAGGGCCATCAACTTTGAAGATGGAAGTTCAGAATGTTCTTAACCAAAAGAAAACTGGCAGTCCAGACAACATCACAATAGAATATGATACTGGATATATACTTCCTTCTTCTCCTTCTTCTTTCGTTCGCTTGAAATATGTCTATAACTGCAATGTTGTCTCTTGTATGAATCTAACAGTCTTTTTTAGTTCACTCAGCGGCCCATAGAGTTTATCTTCCACTGTTGTCTCTCTAGGCCAGAAGGTTCGCCTGGATATGTTGTAGTTTGGGCAATCCTGGAGTATGTGCTCTGCTGTCTGCGACGCCAAACCACACGTGCACATGGCTGAGTCACCAATCTTGAATATATACTTCCTGAATTGTGTAATTCTATATTTATTGTAATCCCGAAGAAATCAGGAAACTCTGAATGTGATAAACATCAAACAATTAGTATAATGAGCCACATCACGAAGATTTTGCTACGAATCATCATGCAAAGAGTTAGAAAGAAAATACAACCCGAAATATGAGAAGAACAATGTGGGTTTGTAGAAGGTAAGGGTACACAGTAAATGCTATCTATATCATCACTATCAAGTACCATGCAGACAGGCGTGGGCGGTCATGGTTCACCATCTCATACCGTCACCAGAGTAGTGTAGTAACGTGGAAAGCCGCCCCTTTTTTGTGGATCTTATATAAATCAACCATTTATCGATCCTGATCCACAAAGGGCGATAACTCTTTTTTCCCCAAAAAGGTAGGCGTGGTCTAGTGACTCATCAGAGGTGACGTGGTCTAGTGACTCATCATAGGTGACGTGCGTGGTCAAGTAATTATAGGTACGACATAAAAAATACGACATAAAACATTAAAATAAAAAACAAACAAAAAGGTAACATTTTTCACACAGATTTTATTGGTAGACAACATCTATTCGGTTACAACATCTAAAGCTTGCGTCGTTTACGTCCCAACGGGATCAGCGGGATTTGATTACTGTAGAAGCTGTTGGTCATTCAGTGGCATGTCTTGACTGTAGTCATAGGTGGGCGGATCTGGTTACGTCTAAGTTGTAGGTAGACTGGTCTTGAATAAAACGTCACGGGGTCTTGAGTGTAGGTAGCCTGGTCTTTACTAGACACCTCGGGTGGTTGTAAGTTAGTTTATCGAATATCCGCTAGAATGTCATCCTTCATTGATAGGAGAGACTCAAACTCGGCTCTCGTGAGTGTAATTCCCACCCTTGGTCGGGTACTTGAGCTCAAGAGACACCGAAATACTTGCGTAATTGTAGAGTCGTAGTCCCTCGGTATTGAGAAACTGTCGCCGCTTTCAAACGTTGGCTAGTGGTCTGGGCATTTCAGCAGTTCTTGACATGAATATCCAGGTAGCTGTAGACATCTTGAGGGTGGTGGGCACGAAACACGAAGGTGGTCAGTTCGTCTCGTTTTATAGGACATAATTTATCGATGATTTTAAACGTGTCTGGACTTGTCTTTTTCAACCACGGGCTAACCAATCGAAACACGAGGCGGTCATTCACGTGTGTCTGTGACCAAACGGCTGCAGGATACGCGACAGGCTCGCGCCGCGGCATTTCATCACCAGAAAATACAGGGCGTACAGCCCGCAAGTGGCGTTATTGATGTCTGTAACATACGGGTATTGTACATAGGTGATTGGTCCGAGTTACGTCGTATAAAGCGGATAATGTCGGCGTGTAATGGCGGCAAACCAAACGAATCGAAATATTCAAAAACTGACCTAGGCCATCGAAATATAGGGCGATCCAATGTGACCCAGAGTAAACACTGGTGTCGGTGTGTGACGATAAAAGCGGCTGGTTGTGTTCTATCAATGTGTCTAGGCAATGATCTCTAGCACAGACGTTGACTAGCGAAAGGCGTCGAACAAACGGGTCAGACATGAGTAACTGTCTTAGGTGTTGGGTATCCATTATGCTACGTAATCGGTCAGCACTTGCCTGTCTTGGAAAATTTCTAGAACCGAATCGAGTTCCGCGTATATGATGACTGTAGAGGTGCATCCGTTATAACGGCAAACTTAAGTTCCAGTGACAGTGGACCGGATTTGGCCAGTTCAAACTGCTCACGTCTAATATACTGGGAGTCAGATCAAAAGGTACAGAGCGAACCCTTGACTGAAACTCTCAAAATTGATACCATTCCCGACATCCTTACGGTCAGACGAGGGCCAAATTGGTACCATGGAAAGCTCGCGCATACTGACCTGTGGTATAATTCATGGTTAAGGGTTTGCCTGTGACACTACGCCCATCTACCATCAAACTCAAATAGTTAACTGATAATGATTGAATATGAAGGGGTTAGTGTTTAGCTCGCCGTTGAAACACGACGCATTCACTAAACCGATCACCACCCGGGTCGGCGTCTGGTGAGGAAGAGGTTATCTTGCGTGTGGGAAAACATACCTTCGGGATAGAAAAGGTTTTACCACTACCCTTTTAATGGGATACTGGCATTGGCTCTCAATAAGGCTTTTCATGAGCCAGAGAGATAGCGGATAACTTAGCTTTCCTCACCAAGAGGGTGGACAAGTCTACTATTAGATTTAGTATTATGCATCAATCATATGGGCATCAAAAACACTGTTTGTCTTACAGTGACCGCTGTGCAATTCATAAGTTACTAGATGTCACATGATATAGTCAGAGGCGCGTTAGATTGTCGATTTTTGCATTCTCGATTGCCCATTAACATGCATGTGATGGACCTTGTACTTGCGTAGTATGTGTGAATTTAATATCGGATCTGTAGACGTGCCCTATAGTCCATCATTAATCAGCCACACGTAGAGCTGGACTAATAAGCATGTTGAAACTTCATTGCCCCCGACAGTAGGACCTTTTTAGTTGTCACCCTTCGGGAATGCTCGTACATATACTTAAGCACGGAAACGTATAAGACTGTTTGGTTACTCTTGTCTGTTAAAGTTCTGTCCTCCGCTTCAGCACTGCCATATATAGATCGAGTCAGATATGGACTCTTCTTTGTTGGACCGTACTGCCCCAACACACTCAACATTCATGTTTTACTCACGAGTGCTTCCAGTAGTGACCACCCCCGCGAGTACGTGATTACTATATTTATTCACTCTGGTTCTGAAATAAGAGTTCGATTGCATTATAGACTCGTCTACTGATGGCAAACAGCTACCTTCGATGTCATAGACTAATAATTTAGCGGTAGTCGATCATACGCGACGTCTCTATTCTAGCAGTCAGCAGATAAGGTCGCTTCACCATTAGTGAAGATGAAGTTTAACATATGCGACCTGTCCTCACGCATGCAGGTGAATAGATATAGTAAACGTGATTATCACTACAAGTATGTATAGTAATAACTTCTACTCGTTACATCCCCTAGTGATTGTATGGTAGAATCTACATGATGTTGGGGGTATTTCGTGCCATCTATAAGCTTCTACCGTTGACACAGCCACACGCTAAATAATCTCTGGAGTCTTAATACTTGAATCACTTCTATATCTCTACAGCCCCTAGTTGCCTGTCACTCGATGTGCCTAACGCGTTATTCCCACCGCCCCCCCCCATTTATAGCTAAATCTGAATTCAGGTCATAAGCTCAGAGAGTCTAGAATAGATACTGTGCACACTACTGCTATATCTCAAGTATTGATGTTTCTTCCTCGCACAATTGATGATTGCCTTTCATCTATGATACAGTTTTGAAATATAGATATTCTGAATTACTAATGGAAAACTATAGATCTGGAACACGATTACACACCCTGTCTCATAGCCTGCTCTAGTGTCTAGGGCTGATATGAATACTTCATAGCAATCCCTATGACGCATATTGTGTTCCTAATATATGTATTGACAAGTCTAAGGCTTATTCGCCCAATTCAGTTTTTGTATGTATTATTACATAGATATACGGATCTGCGTATCATGTTCAATCAGTTTACGACGGTGCCGGCCGGAGCTAGGCAGCTGATCGTTAAGTCATGTTGTTCGTTAGTTAATAAGACGCACGCTAAGAAAACATGTATAATTTCTACTAGTCTGTACTAGTAACGAGTATGTTGAGCCAGCGCCACGTGGACTAGCTGCAGGTCGTTGACCGGCGTCCATTGGCTCAGCATGTACATCAAGCATTTGTACTGTTACCGCGTATCTATGCGTCTCTACACACCATGCCGATGCCCGCGGAACGCTGGCTGTATTGTCTTCCTACTTCTGCTATGCCTACCTAGCCGATAGAATAACACTCTTCAGCACCACATCACTTCGTTTGTGCCTCGATTATACATGTCTCTAGGCTTTAGATCCACATTCCCGCACATGCTAAATCGTG
>JACEFZ010014774.1:17500-47500 GCA_014155875.1 Cepaea nemoralis | reverse complement strand
CGCTCTCTCTCTCTCTCTCTCTCTCTCTCTCTCTCTCTCTCTCTCTCTCTCTCTCTCTCTCTCTCTCTCTCTCTCTCTCTCTCTCTCTCTCTCTCGCTCTCTCTCTCTCTCTCTCTCTCTCTCTCTCTCTCTCTCTCTCTCGCTCTCTCTCTCTCTCTCTCTCTCTCTCTCTCTCTCTCTCTCTCTCTCTCGCTCTCTCTCTCTCTCTCTCTCTCTCTCTCTCTCTCTCTCTCTCTCTCTCTCTCTCTCTCTCTCTCTCTCTCTCTCTCTCTCTCTCTCTCTCTCTCTCGCTCTCTCTCTCTCTCTCTCTCTCTCTCTCTCTCTCTCTCTCTCTCTCTCTCTCTCTCTCTCTCTCTCTCTCTCTCTCTCGCTCTCTCTCTCTCTCTCTCTCTCTCTCTCTCTCTCTCTCTCTCTCTCTCTCTCTCTCTCTCTCTCTCTCTCTCTCTCTCTCTCTCTCTCTCTCTCTCTCTCTCTCTCTCTCTCTCTCTCTCTCTCTCTCTCTCGCTCTCTCTCTCTCTCTCTCTCTCTCTCTCTCTCTCTCTCTCTCTCTCTCTCTCTCTCTCTCTCGCTCTCTCTCTCTCTCTCTCTCTCTCTCTCTCTCTCGCTCTCTCTCTCTCTCTCTCTCTCTCCCTCTCTCTCTCCCTCCCTCCCTGTGGTCCACACTTTTGAGGGACTAATAAAAAGGTGTAGAAAGCAAGAGGATCGACTGTATTGCACCAAGTTTATCCCATATAGGCCGATCTCTTTCCATAGTTGCCGAAGTCGTGGCACAGAGCACTAAATCTTTAGCCCCGGTGACGACACCTTAGGGTCAACGACGGAAAACTGCACCCGTGAACCGAATGACGAATTATGAAAACGAACCTACTCCCCTCGGATCGCCAGGCAGACACGAGTAAAAAATCATCATAAAGTGTCATGGTTCGCCATATCACACGGTCACCAGAGTCTCGAATCAGGTGTATGTTCTTGTCCCGACCATGCTATGCTGCCAAACCATCAAGTACATACATGCTTCACTAAGAACAAATTAAACATACGTGATGCAGAGATGCAGATAAGGGCGAGAAGCAATAATATAATTGATATATTGGTGGCATAACCAGAACAAGTAAGTGCGCAATCTTCACGAATTAAAGGGGGTAATGTTTGCTTGCTTTGCCTTCGCTGGCTGTGAACGCCAGCTTGAAGTCCTATATATCGGATGAAGACATCCTGTCGTCCAACATCAGTGTGATGTCGTACAGGACCTGAGGTTTGCGTGAGTATCCGTTGTCCCATGTCTGGCTTATTGGTGTGCAGACTGGTGGTTTCTCGCCGTGCAGACAGATACTCTCCGACTTTGGAAGAATCAGCGATCCTACTACGTTAGCGAGGACCCCGAAGGGACCTGTTGCCCAGGACGCTCGACGAGGACGCGTCAATAGGTCTTGGCCAGTACATAACCCGGCCCTGGTGCCTTGGAAACACCTCTGCGTCCCATAGACCTGCCTTGGAAACACCTCTGCGTCCCATAGACCTGCCTTGGAAACACCTCTGCGTCCCATAGACCTGCCTTGGAAACACCTCTGCGTCCCATAGACCTGCCTTGGAAACACCTCTGCGTCCCATAGACCTGCCTTGGAAACACCTCTGCGTCCCATAGACCTGCCTTGGAAAACACCTCTGCGTCCCATAGACCTGCCTTGGAAACACCTCTGCGTCCCATAGACCTGCCTTGGAAACACCTTTTTTGTGTGGGGTGTCTAGTTGGTCATGCGTCGTAGTATACTTGTTCCTGCAGCTGTGCACTATCATCATTTGCAGTTGATAGGTTCGAATCTAGGTCGGTAACTACAGCTTTCATTTTCTTGTTGTCTCGTGCGTCTTCAAGCCTCTACTTCTTTATTCCACTTCTGTGAGCACCAAAAGAATTTGTTTTAGCTGCATGTCCTTCACATGATAGCAGTCAACTCGAGCATGTTGGCTGTTCGTGATTCCTGGGCAAGTTTTACGTTTGCCATTGTTTTCTGAACGACCGGCACCTATACCTTTTTCGGAAAATCCAGCACCGATGTGTTTCGAACCCCAGTATAAGGGATTACGAATCCCGTCCGTAACACCTTCGCCACGGAGTTCAGTGCCAAACAATACCGAGTGTTTATTTATGGACTGTCTTAGTGGCCTCAGAGGTTTCGCCAATTGATTCTCAGCTAGAGGCGGTAGGTTGTTGCTAAGTGTAATGTAACCTATAGGACTGCAACCTTGAGTAAAGACATTGATGGAACGGCAGTAAAGCTGTAAACATGCAGTGAGTCAACGACAACGAGAAATAAATAGGTAAGATTTTATTAGTTAGTCAACAGATCATCCTCATTAAGCACATCGAACTATTAGTCCATAAGTGTTGAGACCTCACTATCTCCCTTGAGTGGTCTCGACGTATGGTGTCCACCTCGAGTGCTGGAGGTCCTGGGTTCAAGCCCTTCTAAATGTTTGCTTATCCTTTACAAGACATCGCTGTCAACATCAGCATCTTTCAGCTGATTTTGATTTCTTGGCAAGATTACGCTCAGTAGTTTGCCATTGCTTTCTGAGCGGCCGGCTCACATACCCCGTAAGTTACCGACGCGATTCGAACCACTGCTGATTGTCACCGTTGTCACGTCACATACGAGAGTATACGAGAGTATACGAGATTACGGAGAAAAGTTGCTAACCTCTAGGCCAGGAAGCCGGCATGTGGACTTCTAGTAAAACATTTCCCCTGGTCTCTGTGTAGTGAGATCGGACGCCCGTGTGTATTGTTGCGCACGTAAAACATCCCTTGGCAGTTGGAAATCGAAATAGAGTAGCCTAACGGCGTTGCCCGGGCAAAATTTCGATTTAAAATGTCGAGTTTCCCTCATATAGCGGCTGAAGACATCAGTTCTGTTTGTTGACTATTCTTATTTACCTTCTCTCATGGCGCTCTAGTATAACTTGGCCCCGTTTCACTTAATGTTCTTGCAGTTTGGTCAAAGTTACAGAATCACATCCATTCCTTGAGACATGTGCTCGTCATTTACTTGATTGATCGGGTTATACAGAAAAGAAATTGACGCACTTTATTGACCACAGTAAAGTCTTAATAGCTTTACTAGAACGCAGACACAAGTGACAAAATAAATGTTTGCTGAAATTGTGAATATGTTTTATTCATGCTTGGCATGCACACTAGCGAAGTTGATAGTTAACTCCGCTGGTAACGTTATCAGCAAGATCGGAGGCGGGTTCATCGTTTGCCGGTCACTTCTCATAATTTAGGAATATTAGCCGTCTATTCCTCGTTTCTCTCATGCCTGCGAAATGTGATGGCCCTGTCGCATCACAGAGTTATAGTAGGATACTTCTTCGGGACAAATAATAATAATCACGCTGACCATTGTAGGTCTCAGTTTCGCTGATTCATTGATTACACTACTTGAGTAGGGATATGGGGGAGGCTGTGATCACTGGCGTTGGGCTAGCTAACGACCATGAACTGTAATTTTAATGGCAGATTGTTGTGTTGGCGTTCTGTCGGCGGCCTTATGCATGTTTGCCTGTGCGTGCAGTTGGTTTAACGGGACTGCTGAATGTTCCACTTTTCACATGGGGCAGTCAGGAACATTTTGTGTGATATTCACTAGCATAGGAATGAACCATTATTGGGTGACCCTTTGCCGTGAAGTTGGAACCGCGACTAAAGACTAACAGGTACTCACAATACAATTGTCTAATTCTCAGTCCGTGCTTAATACAGTTAAAATGGACAGATGTGGGTATCAAACAAAGACGCTACCTCTTACAAAAGACGAAGTGCGAGATAATGATTGGGCTGGAGTTGTCAGTAGTTGGAACACTCACAATAATCAAGGGATATATTATGATGAAAGTTGTCAATTGCAGTGTGAAAAGAGTGTTGTGATACTATATAGAACCCATATTGTTGTATGTGTGTGAAACATGGACAATTAACAGACAAGCTGATAAACGTGTAATGGCGGTGGAAATGTGGTTTGAGAAACATGCAAAAAATACCATATGCGGACAGAAAATCAAATATGGCAGTCCTTTAAGAGACACGTGAAAAACGGAGATTAATTGGAGAAATTAGACGTAGACAGTCAACATTTTTAGTACATGTTATGAGGAGAAATGAACTTGAAACTTTAGTGACAATGGCAAGCTTGATGGGAAGAGAGCAAGAGGAAGACAAAGAGGCAAATACCCGGATGGTTTAGCAGCATGGCACGGTTGGGACAAAAACACAGATCTGATTCGAGAGTCTGATGCTTGTGTGAGATGGCGAACCATAACCGTCCACGCTTATCGACCTAACACTTGATTATAATGATATTATGATGAAGACTGCATGTGAGCATTGTGGGGTGGCTCTTTACCTTATCTTGGAACCGCGACTAACGACTAGCTAATAGGTACGACCAGAACAGCGGTAATTAATTCTCAGTCCGTACTTACAACAATTAAAAATGGACAGGTGTGGATATCAAACATAAACACGTTCCTCTTACACAAAGACTTACATTGATAGACTGTCCAGGTCATGCTTAAGTGCTAGGTAATGATTAAGCAGGTCTTTTGGCTTAAAAAAAGTTGGTTGCACATGTTTTACAGGACGTCGCGGTCAACCTCCGCATTTTGTTTTTGCTGTTAATGATTTCTTGGCAAGTTTACATTCAGTAGTTTCTTTTTGCTTCACACGTGTCAGTAATTAGAACGATCATAATAGTCAAGGGACATACGTATTATGATGAACACTTTATATGAGCGGTTGCTGGGTGAGGACAGTTACAGATGAAGCAGCCTATTTAGGGATACTTTCTTTTGGATTTAACTTTGATTCCATGAATAAGGCAAGTTAGCAAGTTAGTTAAGTAGTTAGTTAGTTAGTTAGTTAACTAGTTAGTTAGTTAGTTAACTAGTTAGTTAGTTAACTAGATAGTTAGTGAGTTAGTTAAATAGTTAGTTAGTTAGTTAGTTAGTTAACTAGCTGGTTTTCTTGTTAGTTAGTTATTTAGATATATAGTTAGTTATTTACTCAGTCAGTCAGTCAGTCAGCCAGCCAGCCACTTAGTCAGTCAGTTAGCCAGCCAACCAGTCTTTTAGTTAATTAATTAGTTAGTTGGTTAGCCAGCCAATCAGTCCGTCAGTTAGTTAGCCAGCCAATAAGTTCGTCAGTTAGTAAGCCAGCCATTCAGTCCGTCAGTTAGTTAACCAGTTAGTTAGTTAGTTAGTTAATTAGTTAGTTGGTTAGCCAGCCAGTCAGTCCGTCAGATAGTTAGCAAGCCATTCAGTCCGTCAGTTAGTTAACCAGTCAGTTAGTTAACCAGTCAGTTAGTTAACCAGTCAGTTAGTTAGTTAGTTAATTAGTTAGTTGGTTAGCCAGCTAATCAGTCCGTCAGTTAGTTAGCCAGCCAGTTAGTTAATTAGTTAGTTGGTTAGCCAACCAGTCAGTCCGTCAGATAGTTAGCCAGCCAATCAGTCCGTCAGATAGTTAGCCAGCCAGTTAGTTAATTAGTTAGTTGGTTAGCCAGCCAGTCAGTCCGTCAGATAGTTAGCCAGCCAATCAGTCCGTCAGATAGTTAGCCAGCCAATCAGTCCGTCAGATAGTTAGCCAGCCATTCAGTCCGTCAGTTAGTTAACCAGTCAGTTAGTTAACCAGTCAGTCAGTTAACCAGTCAGTTAGTTAGTTAATTAGTTAGTTGGTTAGCCAGCCAACCAGTCCGTCAGATAGTTAGCCAGCCAATCAGTCCGTCAGATAGTTAGCCAGCCAATCAGTCCGTCAGATAGTTAGCCAGCCAATCAGTCCGTCAGATAGTTAGCCAGTCAATCAGTCCGTCAGATAGTTAGCCAGCCAATCAGTCCGTCAGATAGTTAGCCAGCCAATCAGTCCGTCAGATAGTTAGCCAGCCAATCAGTCCGTCAGATAGTTAGCCAGCCAATCAGTCCGTCAGATAGTTAGCCAGCCATTCAGTCCGTCAGTTAGTTAACCAGTCAGTTAGTTAACCAGTCAGTTAGTTAACCAGTCAGTTAGTTAACCAGTCAGTTAGTTAACCAGTCAGTTAGTTAACCAGTCAGTTAGTTAACCAGTCAGTTAGTTAGTTAGTTAATTAGTTAGTTGGTTAGCCAGCCAATCAGTCCGTCAGTTAGTTAGCCAGCCAGTTAGTTAATTAGTTAGTTGGTTAGTCAGCCAGTCAGTCAGTTAGTCAGTCAGTCAGCCAGTTAGTTAGTTAGCCAGTCAGTAAGTCAGTTAGTCAGTCAGTTAGTTAGATAATTAGTTAGTTGGTTAGCGAGCCAGTCAATTCGTCAGTTAGTTAGCCAGTGAGTTAGTTAGTTAATTAGTTAGTTGGTTAGTTAACCAGTCATTTAGTCAGTAAGTTAGTAAGTCAGTCAGTCTTCAGATTATCATCAGTGCTCCATCAGTGCTCAAACACCTTTCTCAGTATCTCAGCGTATAGCGGTCGACTACGCCAGTTCTGTGTTGGTTGACAATTCTTCTTTAGTCCTCCATCATAGAGCAGATGTCTATCTTCATCTCTTTTCACTTGATGTTATAATGAAGTAAAAGGCTTCTGGGTTTGGCACATGAGGCAAATATGAGAGTGCGAGAACGATATGTTTACTACAAGCGTATTACTGAAAACAATTTGCATCTCCATCTTGCGACATCTGGTAAGAGACATGGAGCGTATCCTAGGTTGCCCGGAATGCTATTATGTCGTAGTCCATCCATCATGTGCCATGCCGATAAGCGTGGGCGGTCATGTTCTGCCATCTCACTCGATCACCAGAGTCGTGGATCAGCTCCGTGTTCCTGTCTCGACCATGCCACGTGGCCAAGTCATCCAGGTAATTACTTCTCGGTCTTCCCCTTGGTCTCTTCCCTTCGATCTTGCCAGTCGTCACCAAGTTCTCTAAGTCATTTCTTCTCATAACATGCCCAAAAAGTTTTGACTGTCTACGTCTAATGACTCTAAATCAATTTACGATCTTCATTTGTTTCTTGAAGGATTTGTTTATTGGTTTTTCTGTCTGTCCATGGTATTCTTTGCATTTTCCTCAGAAACCACATTTCCACAGCCATCAGATGTTTTTCAGCTTGACTGCACATTGTCCAAGTTTCACACCCATACAAAAGTACAGTCACTATGTAACACTTAACACTCTTTTTCTCGTTTCAATTGACATCTTTCTATTGGTTAGTATGTTTTTCATCTTGCAAAAGGCTACCTTCGCCATGGCGACTCTTGTTCTAATCTCTTCAAGGCATTATGTCGTAGTAGTGGTAGGAATAGTAGTATTAGTAGTAGTTGTTGTTTTTCTTGTTGTAGCAGTAGTAGTAATTTTCATTGTCGTAGTAGTAGTGGTGGCAGTGGTAGTATTTGTTCTGTAGTAGTAGTAGCTCTCTCCGCTCTCTCTCTCTCTCCCTTTTTCCTCTCTCTCTCTCTCTCTCTCCTCCCTCTCTCTCTCGCTTTCTCTCTCTTTTCTCTCTCTCTCGCCCCTCTCTCTCTCTCGTTTTCCTCTCTCTCTCTCTCCCCCGCTCTCTCTCCCCCGCTCTCCTCTCTCTCTCCCCTCTCTCCCCCCCTTTTCTCCCTCTCTCTCCCCCCTCCCTTCCCTTTTGTCCACACTTTTGAGGGACTAAAAAAAAGGTGTAGAAAGCAAGGGGATCGACTGTATTGCACCAAGTTTATCCCATATAGGCCGATCTCTTTCCATAGTTGCCGAAGTCGTGGCACAGAGCACTAAATTTTTACCCCGGTGACGACACCTTAGGGTCAACGACGGAAAACTGCACCTGAACCGAATGACGAATTATGAAAACGAACCTACTCCCCTGGGATCGCCAGGCAGACACGAGTAAAAAATCATCATAAAGTGTCATGGTTCGCCATATCACACGGTCACCAGAGTCTCGAATCAGGTGTATGTTCTTGTCCCGACCTGCTATGCTGCCAACCATCAAGTACATACATGCTTCACTAAGAAAAAATTTAAAACATACGTGATGCAGAGATGCAGATAAGGGCGAGAAGCAAAAATATAATTGATATTTTTGGGGGCAAAACCCAGAACAAGTAAGTGCGCAATCTTCACGAATTAAAGGGGGTAATGTTTGCTTGCTTTGCCTTCGCTGGCTGTGAACGCCAGCTTGAAGTCCATATATCGGATGAAGACATCCTGTCGTCCAACATCAGTTGTGATGTCAGTACAGGACCTGAGGTTTGCGTGAGTATCCGTTGTCCCATGTTCTGGCTTTTTGGTGTGCAGACTGGTGGTTCTCGCCGTGCAGACAGATACTCGCCGACTTGGAAGAATCAGCGATCCTACTACGTTAGCGAGGACCCCGAAGGGACCTGTTGCCCAGGACGCTCGGACGAGGACGCGTCAATTAGGTCTTGGCCAGTAAATAACCCGGCCCTGCCTGGTGCCTTGGAAACACCTCTGCGTCCCATAGACCTGGCTTGGAAACACCTCTGCGCCCCATAGACCTGGCTTGGAAACACCTCTGCGCCCCATAGACCTGCCTTGGAAACACCTCTGCGTCCATAGACCTGCCTTGGAAACACCTCTGCGTCCCATAGACATGCCTTGGAAACACCTCTGCGTCCCATAGACCTGCCTTGGAAACACCTCTGCGTCCCATAGACCTGCCTTGGAAACACCTCTGCGTCCCATAGACCTGCCTTGGAAACACCTCTGCGTCCAATAAACCTGGCTAATGAAGACACCTTTTTTGTGTGGGGTGTCTAGTTGGTCATGCGTCGTAGTATACTTGTTCCTGCAGCTGTGCACTATCATCATTTGCAGTTGATAGGTTCGAATCTAGGTCGGGTAACTACAGCTTTCATTTTCTTGTTGTCTCGTGCGTCTTCAAGCCTCTACTTCTTATTCCACTTCTGTGAGCACCAAAAGAATTTGTTTTAGCTGGCGTGTCCTTCACATGATAGCAGTCAACTCGAGCATTGTTGGCTGTTCGTGATTCCTGGGCAAGTTTTACGTTTGCCATTGTTTTCTGAACGACCGGCACCTATACCTTTTTCAAAACATCCAGCACCGATGTGTTTCGAACCCCAGTATAAGGGATTACGAATCCCGTCCGTAACACCTTCGCCACGGAGTTCAGTGCCAAACAATACCGAGTGTTTATTTATGGACTGTCTTAGTGGCCTCAGAGGTTTCGCCAATTGATTCTCAGCTAGAGGCGGTAGGTTGTTGCTAAGTGTAATGTAACCTATAGGACTGCAACCTTGAGTAAAGACATTGATGGAACTGCAGTAAAGCTGTAAACATGCAGTGAGTCAACGACAACGAGAAATAAATAGGTAAGCTTTAATTAGTTAGTCAACAGATCATCCTCATTAACACATCGAACTATTAGTCCATAAGTGTTGAGACCTCACTATCTCCCTTGAGTGGTCTCGACGTATGGTGTCCACCTCGAGTGCTGGAGGTCCTGGGTTCAAGCCCTTCTAAATGTTTGCTATCCTTTACAGGACATCGCTGTCAACATCAGCATCTTTCAGCTGATTGTTGATTTCTTGGCAAGATTACGCTCAGTAGTTTGCCATTGCTTTCTGAGCGGCTGGCTCACATACCCCGTAAGTTACCGACGCGATTCGAACCACTGCTGATTGTCACCGTCGTCACGTCACATACGAGAGTATACGAGATTACGGAGAAAAGTTGCTAACCTCTAGGCCAGGAAGCCGGCATGTGGACTTCTAGTAAAACATTTCCCTGGTCTCTGTGTAGTGAGATCGGACGCCCCGTGTGTATTGTTGCGCACGGTAAAACATCCCTTGGCAGTTGGAAATCGAAATAGAGTAGCCTAACGGCGTTGCCAGGGCAAAATTTCGATTTAAAATGTCGAGTTTCCCTCATATAGCGGCTGAAGACATCAGTTCTGTTTGTTGACTATTCTTATTTACCTTCTCTCATGGCGCTCTAGTATAACTTGGCCCCGTTTCACTTAATGTTCTTGCAGTTTGGTCAAAGTTACAGAATCACATCCATTCCTTGAGACATATGCTCGTCATTTACTTGATTGATCGGGTTATACAGAAAAGAAATTGACGCACTTTATTGACCACAGTAAAGTCTTAATAGCTTTACTAGAACGCAGACACAAGTGACAAAATAAATGTTTGCTGAAATTGTGAATATGTTTTATTCATGCTTGGCATGCACACTAGCGAAGTTGATAGTTAACTCCGCTGGTAACGTTATCAGCAAGATCGGAGGCGGGTTCATCGTTTGCCGGTCACTTCTCATAATTTAGGAATATTACCCGTCTATTCCTCGTTTCTCTCATGCCTACGAAATGTGATGGCCCTGTCGCATCACAGAGTTATAGTAGGATACTTCTTCGGGACAAATAATAATAATCACGCTGACCATTGTAGGTCTCAATTTCGCTGATTCATTGATTACACTACTTGAGTAGGGATATGGGGGAGGCTGTGATCACTGGCGTACATGGCTAGCTAACGACCATGAACTGTAATTTTAATGGCAGATTGTTGTGTTGGCGTTCTGTCGGCGGCCTTATGCATGTTTCCTGTGCGTGCTGTTGGTTTAACTGGGACTGCTGGATGCTCCGCTTTTCACATGGGGCAGTCAGGAGCATTTTGTGTGATATTCCTAGCATAGGAATGAACCATTATTGGGTGACCCTGTGCCGTGAAGTTGGAACCGCGACTAAAGACTAACAGGTACTCACAATACAATTGTCTAATTCTCAGTCCGTGCTTAATACAGTTAAAATGGACAGATGTGGGTATCAAACAAAGACGCTACCTCTTACAAAGACGAAGTGCGAGATAATGATTGGGCTGGAGTTGTCAGTAGTTGGAACACTCACAATAATCAAGGGATATATTATGATGAAAGTTGTCAATTGCAGTGTGAAAAGAGTGTTGTGATACTATATAGAACCCATATTGTTGTATGTGTGTGAAACATGGACAATTAACAGACAAGCTGAAAAACGAATAAGGGCGGTGAAAATGTGGTTTTTGAGAAACATGCAAACAGTACCATGGGCGGACAGAAAATTAAATATGGCAGTCCTTTAAAGAGACACGTGAAAAACGGAGATTAATTGGAGAAATTAGACGTAGACAGTCAACATTTTTAGTACATGTTATGAGGAGAAATGAATTTGAAACTTTAGTGACAATGACAAGCTTGATGGGAAGAGAGCAAGAGGAAGTCAAAGCTGCAAATACCCGGATGGTTTGGCAGCATGGCATGGTCGGGACAAAAACACAGATCTGATTCGAGAGTCTGATGCTTGTGTGAGATGGCGAACCATAACCGTCCACGCTTATCGACATGACACTTGATGATAATGATATTATGATGAAGACTGCTATGTGAGCATTGTGGGGTGGACTCTTTACCTTAATCTTGGAACCGCGATTAACGACAAGCTAATAGGTACGATCAGAACAACGGCAATTAATTCTCAGTCCGTACTTACAACAATTAAAAATGGACAGGTGTGGATATCAAACATAAACACGTTCCTCTTACACAAATACTGACATGGATGTACTGCCCAGGTCATGCTTAAGAGCGAAGTAATGATTAAGCAGGTCTTTTAGCTTTGAAAAAGTTGGTTGCATTTGTTTTACAGGACGCCACGGTCAACCTCCGCATTTTTATTTGTTTTTGCTGTTTGTGATTTCTTGCAAGTTTACACTCAGTAATTTCTTTTTGCTTCACACGTGTCAGTAATTAGAACGCTCATAATAGTCAAGAGACATACGTATTATGATGAACACTGTATATGAGCGGTTGCTAGGTGAGGACAGTTACAGATGAAGCTGCCTATTTAGGGATACTTTCTTTTGAATTGAAGTTTGATTCCATGAAAAAGGCAAGTTAGCAAGTTAGTTAACTAGTTAGTTAGTTAGTTAGTTAGTTAGTTAGCTAACTAGTAGTTAGTTAGTTAGTTAGTTAGTTAATTAGTTAGTTAGTTATTAGTTTGTTAAATAGCTGGGTTTTTTTGTTAGTTAGTTATTTAGAAAATAGTTAGTTATTCTCAGTCAGTCAGTCAGTCAGCCAGCAGCCACTTAGTCAGTCAGTTAGCCAGCCACCAGTCTTTTAGTTAATTAATTAGTTAGTTGGTTAGCCAGCAAACAGTCCGTCAAATTAGCCAGCCAATAAATTCGTCGTTAGTAAGCCAGCCATTCAGTCCGTCAGTTAGTTAACCAGTTATTAGTTTGTTAGTTTAAATTTGTTAGTTGGGTTTGCCAGCCATCAGTCCGTCAGATAGTTAGCAACCATTCAGTCCGTCAGTTAGTTAACCAGTCTTAGTTAACCAGTCAGTTAGTTAAACCCGTCAGTTATTTGTTAGTTAATTAGTTAGTTTTGGGTTTGCCAGCTAATCAGTCGTCAGTTGTTAGCCACCAGTTAGTTAATTAGTTAGTTGGTTAGCCAAAAAGTCAGTCCGTCAGATAGTTAGCCAGCCATCAGTCCGTCAGATAGTTAGCCAGCCAGTTAGTTAATTAGTTAGTTGGTTACCAGCCAGTCAGTCCGTCAGATAGTTAGCCAGCCCAAACAGCCGTCAGATAGTTAGCCAGCCAAACAGTCCGTCAGATAGTTAGCCAGCCATTCAGTCCGTCAGTTTGTTAACCAGTCAGTTAGTTAACCAGTCAGTCAGTTAACCAGTCAGTTAGTTTTAATTAGTTAGTTGGTTAGCCAGCCAACCAGCCGTCAGATAGTTCCAGCCAATCAGTCCGTCAGATAGTTAGCCAGCCAATCAGTCCGTCAGATAGTTAGCCAGCCAAACAGTCCGTCAGATAGTTAGCCAGCAATCAGTCCGTCAGATAGTTAGCCAGCCAATCAGTCCGTCAGATAGTTAGCCAGCCAATCAGTCCGTCAGATAGTTACCAGCCAATCAGTCCGTCAGATAGTTAGCCAGCCAATCAGTCCGTCAGATAGTTAGCCAGCCATTCAGTCCGTCAGTTAGTTACCAGTCAGTTAGTTAAACCCGTCAGTTAGTTAACCAGTCAGTTAGTTAACCAGTCAGTTAGTTAACCTCAGTTAGTTAACCAGTCAGTTAGTTAACCGTCAGTAGTTAGTTAGTTAATTTGTTAGTTTTTAGCCAGCCAATCAGTCCGTCAGTTAGTTAGCCAGCCAGTTAGTTAAATTTGTTAGTTGGTTAGTCAGCCAGTCAGTCAGTTTGTCAGTCAGTCAGCCAGTTAGTTAGTTAGCCAGTCAGTAAGTCAGTTAGTCAGTCAGTTAGTTAGATAATTAGTTAGTGGTTTGCGAGCCCGTCAATTTGTCTTTGTTAGCCAGTGATTGTTAGTTAATTATTTGTTGGTTAGTTAACCAGTCATTTTTAGTAAGTTAGTAAGTCAGTCAGTCTTCAGATTATCATCAGTGCTCCATCTGCTCAAACACCTTTCTCAGTATCTCAGCGTATAGCGGTCGACTATGCCATTTTTGTTTGGGTTTACAATTTTTCTTTAGTGCCTCCATCATAGAGCAGATGTCTATGCTTCATCTCTTTTCACTTGATGTTAATAATGAAGTAAAAGGCTTCATGGGTTTGGCACATGAGGCAAATATGAAGGTGCGAGAACGATATGTTTACTACAAGCGTATTACTGAAACAATTTGCATCTCCATCTTGCGACATCTGGTAAGAGACATGGAGCGTATCCTAGGTTGCCCGGAATGCTATTAATGTCGTTAGTCCATCCATCATGTGCCATGCCGATAAGCGTGGGCGTTCATGTTCTGCCATCTCACTCGATCACCAGAGTCGTGGATCAAGCTCCGTGTTCCTGTCTTCGACCATGCCACGTGGCCTAGTCATCCAGATATTTACTTCTCGGTCTTCCCCTTGGTCTCTTCCCTTCGATCTTGCCAGTCGTCACCAAGTTCTCTAAGTCATTTCTTCTCATAACATGCCCAAAAAAGTTTTGACTGTCTACGTCTAATGACTCTAAATCAATTTACGATCTTCATTTGTTTCTTGAAGGATTTGTTTATTGGTTTTTCTGTCTGTCCATGGTATTCTTTGCATTTTCCTCAGAAACCACATTTCCACAGCCATCAGATGTTTTTCAGCTTGACTGCACATTGTCCAAGTTTCACACCCATACAAAAGTACAGTCACTATGTAACACTTTAACACTCTTTTTCTCGTTTCAATTGACATCTTTTTATTGGTCAGTATGTTTTTCATCTTGCAAAAGGCTACCTTCGCCATGGCGACTCTTGTTCTAATCTCTTCAAGGCATTATGTCGTAGTAGTGGTAGGAATAGTAGTATTAGTAGTAGTTGTTGTTTTTCTTGTTGTAGCAGTAGTAGTAATTTTCGTTGTCGTAGTAGTAGTGGTGGCAGTGGTAGTATTTGTTCTGTAGTAGTAGTAGTAGTAGTAGTAGTAGTATTAGTAGTAGTAGTAGTAGTAGTAGTAGTAGTAGTAGTAGTAGGAGGAGGAGGAGGAGGAGGAGAAGCAGCAGCAGCAGTAATAGTAGCAGCAGCAGTACTACTACTACTACTACTACTACTACTACTACTACTACTACTACTACTACTACTACTACTACTCTGTACTACTACTACTACTACTACTACTACTACTACTAGAGGAGGGGGAGAACAGCAGCAGCAGTAAAGTAGCAGCAGCAGCAGTACTATTTACTACTACTACTACTACTACTACTACTACTACTACTGCTCTACTACTACTACTACTACTACTACTAATACTACTACTACTACTACTACTACTACTACTACTACTACTACTAGTAGGAGGAGGAGGAGAAGCAGCAGCAGCAGTAATAGTAGCAGCAGCAGCAGTATACTACTACTACTACTACTACTACTACTACTACTGCTGCTACTACTACTACTACTACTACTACTACTAGTAGGAGGAGGAGGAGAAGCAGCAGCAGCAGTAATAGTAGCAGCAGCAGCAGTACTACTACTACTACTACTACTACTACTACTGCTACTACTACTACTACTACTACTAGTAGGAGGAGGAGAAGCAGCAGCAGCAGTAATAGTAGCAGCAGCAGTACTATTACTACTACTACTACTACTACTACTACTACTACTACTACTACTACTACTACTACTACTACTACTGCTACTACTACTACTACTACTAATACTACTACTACTACTACTTCTACTACTACTACTACTACTACTACTACTACTACTACTACTACTACAACTACTACAACTACTACTACTACTACTACTACTACTACTACTACTACTACTACTACTACTACTACTACTACTACCACTACTAGTAGTAGTAATAATGCAGTTAGTACCCTAATCAAATATAATATTAATACTACTGTTGTGAAGATCGGAAATACAAGCACTCACACTAAGACATCTAATCTTAATTATATTCTAAGACTTGCCTTACAGTTAGTGGCATCATTACTCGTGACCTGTGCGAGTGTTTATTGTAGACTTTACTTTGGCAGTCGTTTGCTCGTCATTAGTGCGGTGAATTTTTTTGTCAGGTTCACTCGAATCAATCAAGTGTCGTCTCGGCCAATGAATGTTGGCAGACGCGGATCTCCCACCTTGTTGGTTTACTTTGTGGTGGTATGTACTCACTGCCGGCTGCATTTGTTCATCTTTCGATGTTGTCTTCTCGTTTGTATCGCTGCTGTCCTCTTGCTAGCCTGAATGTTTATTCCTCCAGTATGGTGTTTATAAGATCATCATTTCGTTTAATGTGGCCGAAATATATAATTGTTCACTGTTATCATACAGATTGGCCTAACCTGTGTAGTACCTTTCCCCTCATAACAGTCTTGCGAGGTTTCTGTCTATGATAAGCCAGATGTCCTATCTCCGTTGCTGTCATGCCTCTGTTGCTGTCCTGTCTCTGTTGCTGTCCTGCCTCTGTTGCTGTCCTGCCTCTGTTGCTGTCCTGCCTCTGTTTCTGTCCTGTCTCTGTTGCTATCCTGCCTCCGTTGCTGTCCTGCCACTGTTGCTGCCCTGCCTCCCTCGTTGTCCTGCCTCCGTTGCTGTCCTGCCTCTGTTGCCCTCCTGCCCCTGATGCTGTCCTGCCTCTGTTGCCGTCCGGCTTCTGTTGCTGACATACCTTTATTGTTGTCCTGCCTCCGTTGTTGTTCTGCCTCTGTTTCTATCCTATGTAAAATATCTAGCCACTCCCGAATCTGTCTGCATTGTGGGCTTCCTCTTCTTTGCTTCCTCGGTACACCTTCGTGCATAATGATTTTTTCCAGATATTGATGTCTTTTTGCTTACCATGGCCGAATGGATAAGAGCACACGCTCTTGAACTCCCGATGCGCTGATGCTGAGGTAGCGGGTTTAATCCCTACACCGATCAGTTGGACTAAAATGTTGACTTCTCGTCCTTGACCTGGGGACGTAGATTACAAGTACCTCTGAACTCGGAGTTGGTTCATCTGATGGCGAGAGACACTGGTAATAAGAAAAGGTAACTCACACACAAAAATCAGTCTAGTGCACTAGAAGTTGCAGCACGCGTCTGAACTACGCGTGAGTTCACAGCCAACCTGATAGTACCCAGGCCGGACAGCCAGCTCATCACTGACATCCAGGAGTTTCTCTCACTCCGTCTGCCTCGCGCTCCGGTCGTGGGTTCGATTACGTTCACGTCGTTCGTTTCACGAGTGAAATTTTCTCGGAGATTCCTGTTCGTCGTCGCTGGAGCTACGGAGTTCGTCCTTTGTGCGACGTTTTCAGCAGACCTCCCTGTGGAAAATGACCAAACCATATGGGATAAAACCGAGTGCAATGAAGTCGGTCCACTATCCATTTTAACATTTTTTATGATAGACATTTCGAAAGACTGTTTCAGTAGAGGATGGGGAGGAGAAGTTGTGTGGCGAACAAGGCACTGAATAAAGAATTGGTTGACACTGCTATATGTTGTGTCTGTTGTAATAGACAATAATTATCAATATAATTTAGGGAAATAATTCTTTTATAAATGTTGTGTTTTAATTTAGGGAAATAGGTCTTTCATTTCATTCTTTCAAATTTCTTTGTTTTTCTCTCGGTGGGCTCCTTTATTGGTTTGTATTCTTCTGTGAGACTGTGAGTTTAACTCTTAGATTAGGTGTCCTGACATTTAGGCTACATATATCCTGAAAGGGGCTTGCAACTGTCGGAGTGAGGAAAGTGTAAAGACTTTCATCCCGAGTCGGTACCGAAATAGCATCTCCGTGAGGATTATACTGCAGAGTTCAACTTCCCCACTTTTTGAGCGAGAGCTTCAGTTTTTTAATTGGTGACATTATGGTATTCGTTGTCACGGCGAACCGTACTATTAATAGGAAGGTTTCTGTAAGAAATTGAAACGAACTGTTGAAATACAAAACTTGAAATAAATATAGACTGCTGACTCTTAATATCACAGTTTCGTGATTCTCTCTTGTAATCCTTTGTATTTGACATTCACACATTGTTCCTGCCATACTATTTGCCGCATAACTATAATAACAATTACTCTACAGAATCATTCCCCCCTCCCTCCCCCAAACTATGATGACTTCTTCGTCTTGTACACAATGTAACATTTCTCCTGGCATCTTGTTCTGAGCATAAAACTAAAGATCACTGTGTACAATGTCTCCCTTTCAGTGATGATTTCCTTTGAAATTTGTCGGAGACTCCCGTAGGTCGTCGCTAGATCTACAGAGTTCGTGATTTGTGCGAAGCTTTCCGGGCTGCGGAAAGAGACCTAGCCATATGGGATAAAATCCGGTGCAATGAAGTCGACCCTGTCGACTTTTAAGCGACTTTTTTTTATACACAGAGAGGAATGGTGGATCCTGGGAATGTTAGGCAGAATGGACATCAGTTTGTATATAGACAGGCAACATATCATAGAGGCACATCAAGGCCTTGGGCAGGGGCAACCTGGTTGTGAGATTGGCCTCTTTCTTTTTGAACAGTGTGGCAACAACTATCTGAACTGTAGTATCTTTCTCTGCAGACAGTGTAGCAAAAACTATATGTGAAAACAAACAAAAACGTAGCTTTCGCTAGAAACATTGTTGCAAAATGTCAGTGAACAGTGGCAGCATTCTCCCTCGACAGTTCGGCAAACATTTTCTGTAAGTGGTTATAGCTTTCTCTTGAGATAATGTAGCAAAAAGTATCTGTTAATTGTAGTAGTTGTCTCTTGGGACAGTGTAGCGACAACTATGTGAAATGTAGAAGTTGTCTTTTGGGACAGTGTAGCGATAACTATGTGAAATGTAGTAGTTGTCTATTGGGACAGTGTAGCGAAGATTCTGTGAACTGTAGTAGTTGTCTCTTGGGACAGTGTAGCTACAATTCTCTGTGAATAACCGTTTGTAAGCACAACAAAGAACTCCATGGAAGGACGGAAACAACGCACACGACGAATTCTATTAAGAAAGAAATGAAAACAATAAGTTGATTGGAGAAATCAGATGTGGCCAGTCAGGATATTTGTGGGACCGTTGTGAGAAGAAATAAAATGACAACTTAGTGACAACTGGCAGACTTGATGTGACAAGAGCTATAGGACAATAAAGATAAATATCCTAATGCCTAATCCACATTCCATAGTCGGTACAAGAACACAGACCTTTTCCGTGGTGATCGTTTGAGATGACGAACCACCACCGCCCACTCTTATCGGCATGGCACATGATGATGACTGTTGGGGGGAACTCTAATCAGACAAACACCTTCAGAAGCAGGGAAAAGACGAATCATCGCCTGCTATGCTCTAGCCTCAAAGGAACAATTATAAGAGATCCAAAAGATATTTCGACGAAAATTGTTTTAGCTCGATAACCCAACTTCTCACTTTATCTCTACATAGCTGAAGAAACAACCTCTCGAGTGTCGCCTATGAAGGAAAATTAAGAAAGAATGAACTGTTAGGTGGAATAGATATGATTCGTGTGGGGAAAGGTTGAACGCTAATTATATAATCGCTGTTAGGTAAACTCGCAAGAAGTGCAATTCCCATTAACGAACAATTATGATAATTTATAAACTAGAAAACACCCGGACCTGGTTTAAGGACGTGGGAGTTTATGCAATCTGTTTCTTCATTTAGTTTTCTATTTGTTTTCAGGTCAAGTATGAACAGTTACCTCTGGGAGAGGCAAGTGCGCATACTCTCTGCTAGATTGTCAAGATATTTTAGAAAGTATAACTAGTACAATATGAAACAATGTTGGAAAAGTATTACTCGTTACTGACTTCGTAGCCCCCCCCCCCCCCCACCACCCCCCCCCCCCCCAAAAAAAAAACAAAAAAAACTGACCTCTTTCGGTTCCATACCAGTGTTGTGCTAAATTAATTACTGTCCGAATGAGCAGTTAAAGACATACATTTGGGTAAAAATGTTAAAAATTGAGATTAGTGAAGCTTTTATTGTGTTGTAGCAGCTGAATGGGACAGGCAGAAGTTCGAAACACAGCTGCGCGCGATTTTGCAGCAGACCGCGTTGCGCTGGTTTTTTACGAAATGGTATAGGTGCCGGTTGTTCAGAAAACAATGGCAAACTACTGAACGTAAACTCGCCAAGACATCAACAACAGCAAATAATGCTGGCGTTGACTGCAATCGTCCTGTAAAGGATATGCAATTTATTATTTTATTGTTAAATGGCTCATTAGGGGACAGAATGACATAATTTATTAGTTCATTGGGGGACAGAATGGGTTAACATAACGGCTGATTGGCACAGACGGTGTTATGTAACGGCTGACTCGCGAGGAAAGAATTGATTAATATAAGAGCTGATTGACAGGGATTGAATGGGTTAATGTAACGGCTGACAGGGAGGGGGTGGGGGGATGGGTTAATGTAAATGCTGACAGGGTTAGAATATGTTATTGTAACGACTGACTGGGCGGACAGAATAGGTTAATTTAACGGCTGACTGGGCGGACAGAACACGTTAATGTAACGGCTGACTGGGACATAATGTGTTAAAGTAACAGCTGATTGGGACATGACTGGTTAATGCAACTGCTGACTGGGACATAATGGGTTAATGTAATGGCTGGCTTTGACAGAAGAGATTAAAGTAACGGCTTGGGAGGAGGGAGATAGAAGGGGTTAAGAAAACTGACCGATGTATGGAGTAACAAATAAACCTCATGCGAACATCTTGGTACAGAGCCAGGTAAACCTCCGACCCAAATATTGGCTACCCATCCTTTACGAGTTAACCGACAGACGGAGTGGTAATGACATTTTCATCAAAGCTAGAGATATTCCAACGCTAAAAGTCTGCGACAACCATATACAAGTTTCCACCCACTGTCGCTACCCTTCTGGGTTCTCCAGAAGTACTCAAAACACGAGCATTCGTACAATAAGATCAATACCCGTCAGGTTATGGACTCGCACAAGAGCACTTAAGCCCACATCATCATCCAGGCGCCCGTTGTAGTTTAGCTAATTCACGGAGAAAGACGTATGCTTATTTTCTTCCCAGAGAACAACCAGGGGCAGGCGGTAGCCTTTTATTTTCTTCTTTAACTCGCTTTGAATGCAAGTGCGGTCTATACACGTGCTAAGACTTCATGCGTGCTGTAAGAACGACTTGACCCAAGAGTTACTACGGCCAGATGGGTTAAAATGTTGTCTTCTCGTTCTTGACTTGGGGAAAGCAGTAACAGCGGCGTTCCGTTGGTTAGAGGAGACCACTGCAACACACATTGTATTCATCACGGACTCAAGGAGTATGCTTAGTAAGGTCGAGAAAGGAATGTTTCGTGTGGAATGGCTATCCTCGGTCACATATTGTGAGAATTGTATGGATTTTTTGCCATGGCCATGCGGAAGTCTGGGGGGGGGGGGGAATTAACAGGCTGATATGCTGGCAAAGAATGCACCTCTTGGTGGTAGATTGCCTATGGACAAGGAAGAGGTGATCGTGCAACCAGGTGTGCAACCAGGTGGAGACGGCGGGGGAACAGATTGAGAACCTGTATGTGGAAAGAATGAGATTGCGGGGGACCGGGAGGGATTCTGAAAGAATCTCAAAACTGAGAGGGAAGACCAGTAGGATTTTCAATCAGATAGCGATGGGAATGATGAGTAGCGTGACTCTTCGCTGGCTGTTGAAAGAGGGGACGCAGCGCATATGGGAATGTCCTGAGGGCAGTGATGTAGGTTCTTAGCTCAACTCAACTCAACCCATTTCTTGGCGTGGGGTCGTCAATTACAAGTACCTCAGACATCAGAGTGGGTTCGTCTGATGCCAAGATAGCTGGTTCAACCTCCACGCGGTCACTTGAACTAGAATGTTGACTTCTCGTCTTTGACTTAGTGACAAATTACAAGAAACTCTGAAGTCGGAGTGGGGCAGATGGCGAAAGATACTGGCAATAATCCACACGCAAACATCAATCCAGTGCAACCAGAAATAGCAGCACGTTAATAGACTAAGCTTGAGTTCAAAGCGAGCGACGAAAGAAAGAAAGGAATAAAGAAAGTAAGGAAGGAATAAAGAAAGAAAGGAAGGAATAAAGAAAGAAAGGAAGGAATAAAGAAAGACAGGAAGGAATAAAGAAAGAAAGGATGACAGACAGACAGACAGACAGGCAGGCAGGCAGGACAGGCAAGGTGTAATGCATTGCATTACAGGATGGCACAGTCAGCCCCAACATTGTCTGGTTGTTCGTGTGCGATCATGATTTGGCGTGTCATTTCACGACCAAAAGATATGCCTCGTACTATAACTATGTGTCTATCTATTACATACTGCAGCCAAGTTGTAATGAATTGCATTTACATCGATGCACCTTCCCACTATAATTATTTCCTCCATGCATGTATGTCTATTTACACGCCCAACGTATTTCATTTTCCTTACTTGTATTTGTCTTATATTTTATCACATTTATAACAGTGTTTTCCCTTAGTGAATTTTAACACAGACTTAGCACGATTTATTGTCTGGCAATTTTCGCTGCATCTCGACGAGATGTTGCAGCGAAACCGCAATCAGACGAGATGCAATGAAACCGCAACCAGATGAGATGTAACGAAACCGCAATCAGACGAGATGCAATGAAACCACAACCAGATGCGATGTAACGAAACCGCAACCAGACGAGATGCAATAAAACCGCAGCCAGCCGAGATGCAATGAAACCGCAACCAGACGAGATGCAATGAAACCGCAACCAGACGAGATGCAATAACACCGCAACTAGACGAGATGCAATAAAACCGCAACTAGACGAGATTCAACGAAACCGCAGATTGATTGCCAGGGAATGATTCATCATCTTAAGCGACTTCCCATATCTGCCATGAGCTTATATATCGCCGAAATGTTCTCATTGCGTTATAATACAACATGTCTGCTGCCATATTAACTACTTTTACTTCATAACTGAGACACACCCCTACTTCCCATGTTAAGGCACTCGTGCTTGTTTAGCCCAAACCAACCTTTGGCGCAGAACTTGTGAAACTTCCCGTATTTGACATATACATTATTTACCAAGCGAGTCTTCGTAGCGAAGTAGTCAAGTTGTCTATCTTGTGCTCAACAGATGGTGAGTTCGTTTCCAATCCATAGATGGTGAGTTTGTTTCCGCGATGAATAACAGTCGTTACAGACTTTTAGTGCTGAATTATCTATACCTCTAATAACAATGTTATTACAGCTTCTTAGTTTAACTCTTAAAGGAGATAAGGCCATATTCTGTCTGTCTGTCTGTCTGTCTGTCTGTCTGTCTGTCTGTCTGTCTGTCTGTCTGTCTGTCCGTCCGTCCGTCCGTCCGTCCGTCCGTCCGTCCGTCCGTCCGTCCGTCCGTCTGTCTGTCTGTCTGTCTGTCTGTCTGTCTGTCTGTCTGTCTGTCTGTCTGTCTGTCTGTCTGTCTGTCTGTCTGTCTGTCTGTCTGTCTGTCTGTCTGTCTATAATGATGATGATAATGATGATGATAATGATGATGATGATGATAATGATGATGGTGATGATGATGATGATGATGATAGACAGACATTTCCAAAGACTGTTATGGGAAAACGTTTTGCTCAAGATCAACCATCATCATCATTATCTTCCACTTCTGCCGTCAAGCGGCGTGGGGAGGAATAATTTGCGCCCCAGCGCCCGATGGGCGGCACTGGATAGTGTCATTCCGTGTGATTGTACAATGTCTTTGATGTCGTCAATGCATTTTCTTCTTGGGCGTCCTCTTGGCCTCGTCGCAGATGATCTTTGATGTAAGGCCAGTGATGGTAGTTGTTGGTGTTGCATTCTAACGACATGGCCAAACCACTTGATCTTCTGTCTTTGAATAAATGGGGCACAAGGTGTTGATCCAACTGTCTGTCTGATAACATCATTTCTTACTCGGTCTCGGATTGTTAAGTTCTCAACTCTCCTCAGGCATCTCATCTTGTGGTTGTTGATTTTGCGAAAATGTGATTTGGATAAAGTCCAAGTGTGAGATTGGTAGCATAGGGTTGGTGTGAATATGATGTTTATTATCTGTCGTTTTGCGGACATGGGTATATTTGGATGTTTCTGTAAGGGTGATAGTTGATATGTAAGTGCACTAGCTTTTTGACATCTGATTTCGATTTCTCTGTCCAATCTGCCATCTTCTGTGATCATAATTCCAAGATATTTGAATTCTTTAACTTGTTTCAGAGTTGTGCTATTTATCTGTATACATACTGGACTAGGCAATCCGCTAACTTGCATTACTTCAGTTTTACCTGTTTCTATACTCATATTGTATCTGCTGCATGTTGATCTCAGATTATTAATATGATTTTGTAGTCTGCCCTCATCGCTGTAAAACAGGCACTGATCGTCTGCAAATAGAAGTTGATTTATTTCCTGTGAATCGGTTGTTTTATCTGGAGTAAAGAGTTCTAAATTTTCTGAATCTATTCTGTCAAGGCTTGCTTCTTTGGATATTATGTCAATGTAGACATTAAATAGCAGAGGAGAGAGCGATCATCCCTGTCTCACTTCTGTATTGACTGTGAACATATCTGATATACTTTCTTGTGTTCTTACTGCACTTCGGCTCGAGTGGTACATGGCAATGATGTTTTCTAGCAATTGTCCTCGTATCCCATAGTCTTCAAGGATGGTCCATAATCTGTATCTGTCTACTCTATCGAAAGCCTTTTTCTGATCTAGAAACACAATATTCTGATGGCCACTATATTTAATAGTTTCTTTACATATTTGTCTAAGTATAAATAATTCTTCAGTGCAACTTTTACCTTTCCGAAAACCGAATTGTAATTTGCTTAACTGTTGTTCAACTGTGAGTCTAGCTCTTTGTTCCAGTAGGTTTGCGTACATTTTCCCTATATTGCCCAAGAGTGATATACCTCTGTATGTTTCGCACTCTCTCATATTGCCTTTCTTTTTCCATATTGGTACTATTATTGCCTGCTGCCAATCATCTGGGACTTTTCTTTCTTCCTAAGATCAACAACCGGATGATAATAATAATCATGAAGATGACGATGCTAGTCCACGAAAGAGAATATGTATGAAACGTTTGCGACTGGTATTCATACATGTGTTTACTCGCCAGTGGTACTGGTACTGTGCACTCTACTACGATTCTCTGTATATGATCATGGCGAGACAACTGGAGCACATAAGAAGGAATCACAATTTAAATAATTAATCTTTGAAGCACAATGACGGGGAAACTCAACCAAAGCAAAGCCAGACATTCTGAAAGAAAGCAGCACATTTATCAATGAGATTTCGACTACATCAACTAGTATGTCTTAAGAACACATGTCCCAGGCCGTGAATATTTCATCGGGCCCTAATGATCAGTTATATGTCTGAATTATTTATGAATTTCATTGCCAGCCGTGTTTACTAACGGTCCAGTTTGGCTGTAGCATCTAAATTTACTGTAGTGCTCGACAGATCCCCAAACCAAGTCTGGAAACATCAATCGCAGGGGAGCTCTAGAGGATTCTGTAATAACAAGAAAATACAATTCTCAAGTATTGATCGTTTTTATGGAAAAGAACGATTAGGAAATAGTGAATAGAGGGCGCTCTCATCATCACCATCATCATCATAACAGCCAACATCGTTATCACCATCACGAACATCATCATCATCATCATCATCATCATCATCATCATCATCATCATCATCATCATCATCATCATCATCATCATATCATCATCATCATCATCATCATCATCATCATCACGATCATCACCATCATGACCAACATCATCACGACCACTACCATCATCATCATCACCATTACTACCATCATCATCATCACCATTACTACCATCATCATCATCACCATTACTACCATCATCATCATCACCATCATGACCAACACCATCACGACCACTACCATCATCATCATCACCATCATGACCAACATCATCACGACCACTACCATCATCATCTTGACCATTACTACCATCATCATCATCACCATTACTAACATCATCATCATCACCATCATCATCATCATTATCACCATCACTACATCATCATCATCATTATCATCATCATCATCATCATCATCATCATCATCATCATCATCATCATCATCATCCTCCTCCTCTTCCTCCTCATCATCATTATCATCATCATCATCATCATCATCATCATCATCATCATCATCATCATCATCCTCCTCCTCCTCATCATCATCATCATCATCTCCATCATCATCATAACAGCCAACATCGTTGTCACCATAACGAACATCATCATCATCATCATCATCATCATCATCATCATCATCATAATCACTACTATCACCACTATCATCATCATCAACACTATCACCACTATAATCATCATCATCATCGTCGTCGTCAGAATGTAACTAGTATTTCCCGAACCTCGCTCTCATCCCAGTAAGTTGAAAAAACTCAATCCTTGGCTAATTCCCCTGCTGCCATCAATGCCATGCCTCTGGTGCTTTTAATGCCCTATGCCCACCTCATGTTGGTGGACCCTTCTCTCATCCTCCCTTCCTGCAACCATAGTTTTACCGACCGTTCTTCCTATTCCCTTGAGATATATAACGTAAATAACAAAAGTAAAGGACTCTTGTACACGCATTGAAGTCTATGTTGTATATAGTGATGGTCCCATATTTTTACAGACTTATCCTAGCTGGATGGGTGATGTGGTCAATATTACCCCAGACCGCCTTTACTTCCCAGTACATTCCCAAGTACCCATCATGGCTGGGTCGACGCAGCCTTGATTGGATTCGAACACATGGCCATCGGGCTGGCATGCAATCGTTCTAGCCACTTCGCCACCACCATTCCCTGGCATTTGATGTGGCCAAGGCATGTTTTCCTCCGAAGCATTCTGCGGTTTTGAGCCAGTTTCTTTCGATTCTCCGGTTTTGTAGAATTCATAATCCCGCAATACCGCGTTTGAAACACAGCTGCAGGCGATTTGGAAGCAGACCGCCTAGAGTTGGTTTTCATACAATGGTATGAATGCCTCTCGTTCAGAACGCAATGGCAAACTACTGAACGTAAACTAGCCAAGAAATCACAAACAGCCAAATAATGCTGGGGTTGACTGCGATGTCCTCTAAAGGATATGCAACTAACTTAAACGTATTCTTTCCTAAGTCTTAATCTACAAAGACACAGTAAAGAGAAACTTAAAACTAGGCACGGCAGAATTTGAATAGGTACTGGCGTTCATCTTTAGTTCTGATCACTCTTCATTGGTGTCTTGTATGTCAGCTGACTTGCTTTTTTTAAAATTACGTGAGCCCGTCCTGAAACATCAAGCCTCCGCTTGAGATATCTACACACGCTTCTCACCCTTCATGTGACAATTATGTGTGTGAAGGAGTGTATATATGTGCTTTGTTTATATATGAATGAGGGGAACGAATGGGGAGGGGGGGGGGGGGGTTCTGCGTGGTCCTCGAGGTATGGTGTCCGCCTCGAGAGCTGGAGGTCCCGGGTTAAAGCCCCGGTGAGGACTAGGAGTTTTCACGTGGACCTCTAGTAATAACATTTCCCCTGGTCTGTGGGTAGTGAGATCGGACGCCTGTGTGTATTATTGAGCACGCAAAAACAATCCCTTGGCAGCTGGAAATCGAAAAAGAGTAGCCTGACGGCGCTGCCCGTGCAAAATTTCGACTTAAAAATTTAGCCAAAGTATTTCACGATCCTCGCCGGTGCTACCGAGTTCGTGCACTGAGCTGAGTTTCTCCAGACTAAAGTTTGAGTTAGAAGGAGAACGGAGCACTTATGAGTTACACCCTGTCATCGTATTGCTCTTATTTAGGTAACTGAACATGGGTTCATACAGGCAACAATAAATCTGTTCGCTATGAGATCGAATATTTATTGGATTGAATATACAGTTGGCGCAGTGGGTAAACAGACCCGCGCTATATTATATTACATATCACAGATAGTTAAACATCAAACATATAGTTGTCATACAACCATCTAGCCCACTATCTAGCCTATGTATATATATCTATGAATATCTATTGAGTCCCTCTCAGGCAGGCCTTGTTGCCTCTCTCAAGTCCGTCTGTCCTCTCCCGGTCTACACGTGTCCCAATCCGACACGGGTGGTAACTCTGTCCGAGTTCCTCGTGGACCCCGCATTAGGCGGGCCACATCAGTGTCCACGGAATCATAGACCCACTGACCAGTCCTTTCGAGAAGGTTCTAGATTACTCGGGTCCTGAGCGACTCAATGCTATCCCTTGGGCTGGAGTTGCAGCCCTCTAATAATATATATGAAGGTGAGGCGGTGACACACCCGTGTGCCGTGATGTTGATCCATCGACTAAACTAAACTAAACTAAATTAAACTGTATGAATGAGGATATAAGGGCATGACAGAGAGAGAGAGAGAGAGAGAGAGAGAGAGAGAGAGAGAGAGAGAGAGAGAGAGAGAGAGAGAGAGAGAGAGAGAGAGAGAGAGAGAGAGAGAGAGAGAGAGAGAGAGAGAATGTATGTATGTTTGTGTAAATGTTTGTTAGTGTATATCTGAGCGAATATGTGTACATGATGTATGTATGAATGTGTGTGTGTATGTAAATATTTTTGTGCTTAATCATGTGTGAGTGTCTACTCTCAGCGTGTCTATGTGTGTGTGTGTGTGTGTGTGTGTGTGTGTGTGTGTGTATGTGTGTGTGTGAATGAAACTGCCTGCCTGCCTGATTGCCTGACTCATAACATTGTAATATGCATTGTTTATATACACAGCATTCATTTGATACTGTTGTTTTTTTTTCTTTCTATGTGAATGTGACATGCACAATAGATAATTATTTACAAAAGATGAGTGATTGGAAGGGCCGATGTAGGACCGGCCTGCGTGCTCAATTTAGAACCCCTTTGAAAATTAGGTTTATTAGTTTATTCGTTCGTTCGTTCGTTCGTTCTATGCTTCTAAGCTTCTATGATCATCATAAATGTAATTCATCAATGTATTTACCGGGAGGGCTAGTCTGGTCAACAAACCATGGAAAAGATCTTACAGTCTTTAAAGTCGAGAGGATCGACTTCATTGCCCCGGGTATTATCCCATATGGCTCGGTTTCTTTTGGCAGGCTGGCCTGCCGAAAGCATCGCCCAAAGCACGAACTTCGTCAGGCACGAACACGTATTTCATGTATGTCTTGTGCTTACGTCCACCCGTCTCTTGTCTTTGTGTTTCATGTATGTCTTGTGTTTACGTTTGCACATCTCTGGTCTTAGTATTTCATGTACACGTTGCATTTCTCTTGGTGCCTTTACCATTTCTTTCAAGCATGTTTTGCTTCCGATGTATATTTGCAATTCTCTATTTCTTAATTTCTTTCTTTCTTTCTTTTATTCTTACCCTCTGTCTCTTTGTTTCTGAACATTCGCTCAGAAATCAATGACAATCAAATGAACGTACACAAGAATTCACGAGCAGCCAATAATGCTGGGGTTGCGACGTCCTGTAAAGGACATGCAAGCAAGCGTGTTTAACTAACTCTCGCTCTGCTGTCATCTGTGTATTTTATAAATGCCTTATATTTATTTCTCTCCAATCTTAGTATTTTCATGTATGTATGTTGCTTCACTTTCATTTAACAACGTAATTCACGAACGTGCTATCTTTTTTTTTCACCCCTCAATAGACTGCTATTTTACTAAATTTTACTTAACCCATTTTGAGTAAATCACGATATGTATTTATAGTTAGTGTTATCAATTTTACAATCTTTTCTCCCCCACACAGGGGAGATTAATGCGTTTCTCCCAGTCTCGTACTTCTTATTTGATCTAGCTTACGATTTGTAATCTTTTGGTGGGTATGGTATTACTTGTTTGATGTATATTATGATGTGTAGTCTTCTGGTGCCCCTTCAATGTTATCTGTGATCTTCCAGGGTGGTTTGGTCCAAGTTCAGTTATTACATTTATATTGTGAAGTTCATCTGCTCCATGAGATCGTGTGTTGATAAGCAGCTTGAAATATCGATGTTTTCTTTTTCAGATGAAGTTTGTGTACTTTGCCATCTCTGTCGTTGATGATTTATATTGGGTCATAGTACTCGTCTTTGTTTCTCGTGGATCTTATCTTGTTGCGGAAGTTCGTGGTCGTTTCTTTATAGTCGGGGTTTAGTTTCCTTTCCTTCAGATCGTTGTCATGGTTGTGCTTTAAACTCAGTTATTGTATTTGTTTTAAGGTGTTAGTGCTTTACTTTTATTTTCTTTGGCTGGTCGTAAGTATTAATAATGAACTCACATCAATAGGTTGCACAGTTTCTTGCCTGGCATATTTCGTTGCATCTTGTCAGGTGCATATTACAGAAGTCTCACAACATAGAATACAGCAAAACAATGAATCTTTCAAGTTAAAATATACAACATACACATTTCCACTAAAATTAAATTGTGTGCCACGGTAATTTTAAACTATAACTTTTATGTCTTAAAAAAAGAAATAAATGTTTATACATTGGTTTGGTCTTGAAAGTCG
>JACEFZ010014774.1:5000-12500 GCA_014155875.1 Cepaea nemoralis | reverse complement strand
TTTCTAGCATTAGCAGCCAGTCTTGACATCATTGCATTTGTAATTTCGTCATTTCATTGAGATTTATTCTCTATTGAGGGCTCTCATTGCCTGTTCCATTTCTTCTATGTTCAAAGTTGCCATCATATATTCTGTTGCTAACTGTTATCATTGAACGATGTTAGTTCAGAAAGTAATTCACCTCATCGTTTTTCGTAGCTAATAATGAAGATAGAAACATGAAATATTGCACACTTTAAATATGGCATGTGCCGATTGTGTGCGCCAGATTGCAACCCAAACAGCCAAATAATATTATTGCCCTAAACCGTTGAAATGGAGCGAGTTAGCAAGTTGTGTTTTAAGCAGCTAATTGCGATAAAATTTCTCGTTGCATAGCAGGAAACTGTTGTGAACTTTCACAAGCATATATGTGACGTGTATTGAAGATTTGCAGTCGACAGAAGTATAGTCAGTCGGTGGGTTAAGGCAATCAAAGAATCGGGAAGTGGAGATACGGAGCTGCTTGATCGGCCGCGCTACAGATGTTCTGCCACAACCACCAACGCAGAAATGTTGAAATGCGCAGAGGGCATTATTCTTACTGGTTTGCGAATGAGTACTTAACAATTGGCCTTATAACTGTAAGTCATCAATGGTAGTGAAAGTTCAGTTATAAAAACTATCGGATGTTCTAAGGTTTGCGCAAGATGGGTTCCTTGAAGTCTCCTTCACGACAACGCGCGCCCTCACACAAGTCAGGCAACATAGAAAGCAGTCACCAAATTGTGTTGGACTGTACAACCCCATCAACCCTACAATCTCTAATCAGCACCTTCTGATTTTCATCTGTTTGTTCTACTTAGAGATGCACTCCATTGGATGGGGTCTGAAGATGATGAAGGTGTGATTCATGCAGCGAAAAAATAAATGGCTACATGATCACGACAAAATCTGGTACGAGCAAGGGTTACCTGCACTTTTTTCGCGCGGGCATAAAGCCGTACAATTTGACGGTGATTATGTTGAATAATACCACTGTTTACATGACATATACATGTATATTTTGTATAAATGTCATGCCTTTTGAATAAACAACTCCTAAGAAAAACGATGCGTTGCATTACTTTCTGAACACCTCTCGTATGTTTGATCGGCATTTTTTTTATTCTTTTGTAACAACAGTGTAGTTTTCCCTAGCATAATACCCATCAGTGTTTTTGTAGCTTTCCCTCTTGTACGCTAGATGTTTTCATGTTTAATTGTCGCTTGTTTATTCCCGAGCTCTTCGTTATTCGTGGCATTTTCTACTTTCCATGGTTTATTTCCATCTCGCCTAAGTTAAGATTTTCTATTGTTTCTCTCCAACAGTCTCTTCATGATTGATTTAGTGTTCTTGTGTATTTTGCTGAGATTGCTTTGAGAGAGATGTTTCCATTAGTGATTTTTTCTCACCCTGCTGTCTGCCTGGCATCCTCGACTTTATCCTCCAAAGTTTGTAGTTCTTCAGTCCAGTATGGACTCTAGGAATGCATTCAGTAGCCACCTGAAGAATTGCTTTGTTTAGAGTTTCTACCATTGTTTTCATCTTGCCGTATCTTGTTGTAATGTTCTCACAATACCTGTCTGTAGGCATGGCATACTATCCCAAATCAGATCGTATGCAATTCCAGCGTGGCAATGGCTTTTGCTCAGGCGGAACATATGCTATATTCATTACATGTTTGATAGGCCTAAGGCCTGCTAACTGGTCAAGCACACGGGGATCAAATTTGTAGAAGATGTCTCCTGTGCATGAAGATGTCAATACACTATCTTCTGGAATAGAAAATGAGTTTGCCATCTGGTTTGTTGATTAAATAGAAATGTAAATCTGCTTCCTAGTCCTCCACTGTATCTCCTGTGTTATGTGGATATCCCCATCTTTCTGGGCGGCTATTAAAACATCCGAGTATTATACAGTTGGAATAGTTTACTTCCATGCTTGATAGAGCTATACATCTAGATAAAGGGCTGTATATGTTGTAAAAACTGACAGAGTTTCCGGTCCCCAACACTGAGACTACACAGTTGAGCCGTTAAGGCCTCTGGGGTGTGTATGCTTGTGGCTACAGTTTGCTTACGCAATTTCCTCATGTTTGACTGGTAGTGCATGGTTCCGTCGTCCTGCTACTGAGTTGAATGCGTATAGTCACACAGTGAGCTATAAATTCCATGTGGAGTGTTTTGTTTGAAGCGTGAACTGCATGTTCATAATAATGGCGGCCGGCCGTTCGCTGAACTAACTGGGATGCCCTATGAAGTAATGTGTGGCTGTTGGTTTTATAGCGACGGCAGCTTCTATCGACGATGAACTGTATTTTTCGGGGCGGAATTTTGTGTTGGCATTCTGGCAGCGGCATTATGCATAGTATATCTTTGCGGACTCTTGGTTTGTCGAGACTCTTGTCTGTTTCACTTTTCACGTCGGGCAGTGAGGAACATTTTGTACGATATTCGCTGGCACATGGACGGAGCATAATGGGGCGACCCATTTGCCATGAAGTTGGAACCGCGACTAGCTAACTAACCAACTTACCAACAAACCAACCAACCAACCAACCAACCAACCAACCAACCAACTATATGTTGTAAATTCTGATTTTTAATTCCTTTACCATTATAATAACCTCTCTTATTTCCACCTGGCTGTTAGTGTTCACGGAGATTTCATTGTTAGCACAGTATGCTATTGAATTGTGTATGAGCACTAGAACGCCCTAGAAAGCAATGGCAAACTATTGAACGTAAACTTTCTAAGAGATCACAACAGCAAACAAATGCTGGCGTTGACTGCGACGTCCTGTAAAGGATATGCATTTAACTTTAACTAGAACGCTATCCCCCGTTTGTGTCGTTAATGTATGTCCTATATCGCCTGAACAGATGGACGTTGGGGTGTCTCTCTTGTATCCATGCCACATCAATTGTTGTCTTCATGAATGCCATGAGCTAAGATTTGATTTTAATGACTCCAGTGTAGTATGTTATGTCTGAAGTGTCCGAGGGTTTGGCCAGTAATAGTTGCTTTATCCCGCGATGCGTTGAATCTCTGTATGACGTCATCATTAAGCGTGTTGCTTTGCACTGTTGTAAACCCGTGTGTTGCCGGGGCCCGTAAGAGAAGCAAAGAATAGCAACACTGCAGCCTACCACGCATGTCGTAAGAGGCGATTAAGGAGGCTTGATGGTTCCGTCGCCCTGCTACTGAGTGAGTGCGTGGCGCGACACTGTGAGCTGTGAGTTTCGTGTGAAATGCTTTTGAATCTGCCCGAGGTTTTATTGGAACGTGACTGCATGTTCGGAGCGATGGCAGATGGCTATGTCCCAGAGTTGACCGGTTTTTGCCCTATGCAGAAATGCGTGGCTGCTGGGCTTCTGGTTGACTGCCACTACCATCGACGATGAACTGTATTTCGTGGACTGTGTGGGTGAACATCTAGGAAACATCCAGATGGGAAAATGACTGCCGATTCCATCAGAGATGAACTGGGTGTTTCGTGGGGGACTATTGTGTTGACATTCTGGCGGCGGCATTATGCACAGTGTATCTGTGCGGGCTGTTGTTTGTCGAGACTCCTGTCTTTTCCACTTTTCACATTGGGCAGTAGGGAGCATTTTGTATGATATTCACTGGCACAGGAACGGAGCATAATGAGGACGACCCGTTGCTGTGAAGTTGGAACTGCGACTAACTAACTAACTAACTAAAACTTTTCTGTCAGTAAATCCGACTTCGGCAAGCGGGTTTTGTATGTGTATTTTATATTGTTTCCTTAGTGTGTACATACGCTCATACCCCAATACAGCTATTTTAGTGTTCCTTTAGTTTTCGCTGTGATGAAGGGGTTAAGGACGCAATTCGTAATCCCGCAGACCGTGTTCGAAACACAGCTGCTGGCGATTTGGCAGCAGATCGCCTTGCATTGAATTTTATTTAATGGTATGAGAGCCGGTAGTTCAGAAAGTAATGGCAAAGTACTGAACGCAAACTTGCCAAGAAATCACAATAATGTTGCGTTTAACTACGAGGTCCTGAAAAAGAACATGCAACTTTTTTAGTTTTCGTCCTTTACTTTTGTTCGCTGATAAAGAGGACGTATCGCGTAACGTCCTCAGAATTGTCCCACCCTGATCGTGTTACACCGACCCTGTCCACATGAACATTACTATATGTACTTTTATATTACAGAAATAAAGATTGGATTATCTAATCTTTACGATGTCTGCCCGTTCTGAAGATGAACATTCTCCAGATGTGCGGCTGTCATTCATGCCTCGTGCTTAAGATCATGATGTATAATCTCCTCGATGTCTGGTCTTTTTTATGCCCTGAATTTACGATTAGACGGGCGGGCTAGCCAAGTTGATGGCCAACTCCGCTGGTAATGGCATGTCCACAGTTCGACGCTTGGACCCATCGCTTGCCACAGTGAGAGAAAGATTGGCGGTATCTTTCTCCTTGCTCATGGATTACAAAATGTTATGGTACATATCAACTATCACCCATACTGAAACACCCAAATATATCCATGTCCGCAAAACGACAGATAATAAACAGCATATTCACACCAACCCTATGCTACCAATCTCAAACTTGGACTTTATCCAAATCACACTTTCGTAAAATCACCACCCGTGAGATTGATTGATTGATTGATTGATTGATTGATCGATCGATCGATTGATTGATTGATTTATTGATTGATTTAGGAACCGACATCACAGCATTCGGGGCATTCCCATAAACGCTCCGTCCCCATCCTTAGCAGCCAGCGAAGAGTTCCAACACTAATAGTTCCAGTAGCAATCTGATTATATGTCCGTCACGCCTTTCCTCTGAGCGTCGAGCGTCTGCCAGATCCCCTCGTCACTCCTCGCTGCCTCATTCTTGCCAGACCATAGTGATCCATTTGCTCCTCCGAGGTGTACACGTGCTCCCACAAGGCCGCAACCACGTCTGACCTCTGAGATGAGATGCCCGCGGAGAGCTGCCAACTTAACAATCCGAGACTGAGTAAGAAATGCTTTTATCAGATAGACAGTGGGATCAACACCTTGTGCCACATTTATTGAAAGATAGAAAATCAAGTGGTTTGGCCATGTCGTTAGAATGCAACACTATCAACTACCATCACTGGCCCTACATCAAAGATCATCTGCGACGAGACCAAGAGGACGCCCAAGAAGAAAATGGATTGACGAAATCAAAGACAGTTTTACAATCAATTACAATCACACGGAATGACATTATCCAGTACAGCCCATCGGGCGCTGGAGCGCAAATTATTTCTCCCCACGAAGCTTGACTGCAGAAGTGGAAGATGATGATGATGATGATGATGATGATGATGATGATGATGAAGATGATGATGATGATGATGATGATGATTATGATGATGATGATGATGATTATGATGATGATTATGATGACGGCCCTATCACATCGCTGACCCATAGAAGAAAACTGTTTCTACGGGTCATTTGGTTGTTTTAATTTACGATTATACTGCGTAATCTACACGCCACTGTCACTGTTGCTCTCCCTTCCATGTAACTTTCTGTGATTTGATGAATCATGATAAACTAGACATCTTTCAGACATAGTTTGTCGTTGCTTTCCTTCATGGCAGGGACCATACTGGTCGGTTACCGTAGCCGTTGTTCTCGTTAAAGAGAGCCTCTGCCTACCGTCGCGAAACTTGAGACCGTAACCAACAACTATCTGTAGGCTGCCCTTAAAATTCCATCCACCACCTGCCTTCCGTGGTTTCACTGGGGGACGTAACATTAATAACATTAGATATGCGGATGATACAGTATTGATTTCGGATAATGAGCAGGATCTGCAACATTTAGTAGATGCGGTTGTTGCACACAGTGAACAACAGGGGTTAGAATCAAATTGTAAGAAGACACACACTATGGTCGTTACTAGGAAGAAGGAAACACCAGACTGTAATATACAAGTTAGTGGGAATATTCTTAAACAAGTTAATCGGTATAAATATGTCGGAAGAGTCATGGCATCTGATGAGCGATGCTTTGAATAGATTAGAACAAGAATCGCCATGGCGAAGGTAGCCTTTTGCAAGATGGAAAACATACTGACCAATAAAATGATGTCATTTGCAACGAGAAAAAGAGTGTTGCGGTGCAGCATAGACCCTATACTTTTGTATGGATGTGAAGCGTGGGCAATGAGCAGACAAGCTGAAAAACATCTGATGGCTATGGAAATGTGGTTTCTGAGAAAAATGCAAGAATACCATGGTCAGACATAAAAACCATTGACCAAATCCTACAAGAAACAAATGAAAACCGTAAACTCATTAAAGAAATTCTACCAAGACTGTCACCACATTTTGGCCACGTTATGAGAAGAAATAAATTAGAGAACTTGGTGAGATCTGGTAAGATCGAGGGTAAAAGAACAAGGGGAAGGCAGAGGAGTAAATACCTGGATGGCTTGGCCACGTAGTATGGTCGAAGCAAGAACAATGCGCTGATCCACGACTCCGGTAATCGCGTGAGATGGCGAAATATGACCGCCCACGATTGTCGGCATGGCACATGATAAATGAATCTACTTGATGAATTTCTCATTAAGGACCCCGAATAAGAATACCATGTCAACCCTCACTGCGTTTGCTCTGATATAACCCCCGTGTGTGAAATTACTATATTTAATCTCAAAGAAGTTTGCTCTCATTAATCTATCGTGTGTAAGATTACGATGTTTGATCTCCAAGGTATTTACTCTCATTTATGCCCCGTGTGTGAAATTACAAAGTTTAATCTCCAAGATTCTTGCTCTCATTTTTTCTCTCGTGTAAAATCACGATATTTAATCTCCACAATGTATGTTCTTTTTAATTTCTCTTGTGTAAGATTACGATATCTAATCTCCACTATTTTTACTCTCATTTATCCCCGTGTGTAAAATTACGACGTTTAATCTCTACAATGTTTGTTCTCATGTATTTCTCCTATGTAAGATTACGATGTTTAATCCCCGTGATGTTTACTCTCATTAACATGTGTAATAATACGATATTTAATATGGAAACTTGCTGTCTTGATAGACGATAGGTTGTTAGATTATGCTTCAAAGAAAGGCATAATAACTACAACCTATGGCGGTAGCGAATGTGACAGATCAGATCAATTCGCGCTGTAAATGTTCATCCACAATTGACGCATGTGAACACATGGTCATTTCCACCATCATGCACCATCTTACGTCTCACACGCTTAGTGCATGACCTATCTGCAATCATTTTCTCCCTTGTCTGTATTCAATTTCTGATCTTTGCCTTCCTTCCAACACTATTAGCGGCTACTTGCTCCCTGGTGCCTGTATCAATCAAGTCCCGTTTACACACATCATTATATTGTAGTGGAGGCCGAACTCGAGATCTTGTACCCATCTGTAATTCACCAAAAAAGATGTCCTTTGGTATTCTAAGTCACCATCCTTCT
>JACEFZ010014773.1:0-25000 GCA_014155875.1 Cepaea nemoralis | reverse complement strand
GTGTTGGGGAGAAAACAAGAGTGGGTTGTGTGTTGGGGGAGAAAACAAGAGTGGGTTGTGTGTTGGGGAGAAAACGAGAGAGGGTTATGTGTTGGTGAGACATCGAAAGTGGGTTGTGTATTGGGCTGTGTATTTGGGAGAAAACGAGAGTGGGTTGGCAGAGACAATGAAAGTGGGTTGTGTGTTAGGCTGTGTATTGGGGAGAAAACGAGAGTGGGCTTGTGTGTTGGTTTGTGTATTGGGGAGAAAACGAGAATGGGCTTGTGTGTTGGGTTGTGTATTGGGGAGAAAATGAGAGTGGGCTTGTGTGTTGGGTTGTGTGTTGGGTTGTGTGTTGGACTGTGTATTGGGGAGAAAACGAGAGTGGGCTTGTTTGTTGGGTTGTGTGTTGGGGAGAAAACAAGAGTGGGCTCGTGTGTTTGGCTGTGTGTTGGGTTGTGTGTTGGGCTGTGTATTGGGGAGAAAACGAGAGTGGGCTTGTGTGTTGGGTTGTGTATTGGGGAGAAAACGAGAGTGGGCTTGTGTGTTAGGCTGTGTATTGGGGATAAAACGAGAGTGGGCTTGTGTGTTGGGTTGTGTGTTGGGCTGTGTATTGGGGAGAAAACGAGAGTGGGCTTGTGTGTTGGGCTGTGTATTGGGTTGTGTGTTGGGGAGAAAACGAGAGTGGGATGTGTGTTGGGCTGTGTGTTGGGTTTTGTATTGGGTTGTGTGTTAAGGAGAAAACAAGAGTGGGTTGTGTGTTGGGGAGAAAACGAGAGAGGGTTGTGTGTTGGGGAGAAAACAAGTGTGGGTTGTGTGTTGGGGAGAAAACAAGAGAGGGTTGTGTGTTGGGGAGAAAACGAGAGTGGGTTGTGTGTTGAGGAGAAAACAAGAGTGGGTTGTGTGTTGGGGAGAAAACAAGAGTGGGTTGTGTGTTGTGGAGAAAACAAGAGTGGGTTGTGTGTTGGGTTGTGTATTGGGTTGTGTGTTGGGGAGAAAATAAGAGTGGGTTGTGTGTTGGGCAGAAAACAACATTGGGTTGTGTATTGGGGAGAAAACGAGAGTGGGCTTGTGTGTTGTGTTGTGTGTTGGGCTGTGAATTGGGGAGAAAACGAGAGTGGGCTTGTGTGTTGGGCTGTGTATTGGGGAGAAAACGAGAGTGGGCTTGTGTGTTGGGTTGCGTATTGGGGAGAAAACGAGAGTGGGCTTGTGTGTTGGGTTGTGTGTTGGGTTGTGTATTTGGGGAGAAAACGAGAGTGGGCTTGTGTGTTGGGTTGTGCATTGGGGAGAAAACGAGAGTGGGCTTGTCTGTTGGGCTGTGTGTTGGGGAGAAAACGAGAATGGGCTGTGTATTGGAGAGAAAACGAGAGTGGGCTTGTGTGTTGGGTTGTGTGTTGGGTTGTGTGGTGGGCTGTTTATTGGGGAGAAAACGAGAGTGGGCTTGTGTGTTGGGTTGTGTGTTGGATTGTGTGTTGGGCTGTGTATTGGGGAGAAACGAGAGTGGGCTTGTGTGTTGGGCTGTGTATTGGGGAGAAAACGAGAGTGGGTTTGTGTTTTGGGTTGTGTCTTGGGGAGAAAACGAGAGTGAGCTTGTGTGTTGAGCTGTGTATTGGGTTGTGTGTTGGGGAGAAAACGAGAGTGGGCTTGTGTGTCGGGCTGTGTATTGGGGAGAAAACGAGAGTGGGTTGTGTGTTGGGCTGTGTGTTGGGTTTTGTATTGTTTTGTGTTTTGGGGATAAAACAAGAGTGGGTTGTGTTTTGGGGAGAAAACAAGAGTGGGTTGTGTGTTGGGGAGAAAACAAGAGTGGGTTGTGTGTTGGGGAGAAAACGAGAGTGGGTTTGTGTGGTGGGGAGAAAACGAGAGAGGGTTGTGAGTTGGGGAGAAGACAAGCGTGGGTTGTGTGTTGGGGAGAAAACACGAGTGGGTTGTGTGTTGGGGAGAACACCAGAGAGGATTGTGTGTTGGGGAGAAAACGAGAGTGGGTTGTGTGTTGGGGAGAAAACTAGAGTGGGTTGTGTGTTGGGGAGAAAACGAGATAGGGTTGTGTGTTGGGGAGAAAACAAGAGTGGATTGTGTGTTGGGGAGAAAACAAGAGTGGGTTGTGTGTTGGGGAGACAACAAGATAGGGTTGTATGTTGGGGAGAAAACGAGAGTGGGTTGTGTGTTGGGGAGAAAACAAGAGTGGGTTGTGTGTTGGGGAGAAAACAAGAGTGGGTTGTGTGTTGGGAGTAAACAAGAGTGGGTTGTGTGTTGGGGAGAAAACAAGAGTGGGTTGTGTGTTGGGGAGAAAAGAAGAGTGGGTTGTGTGTTGGGGAGAAATCGAGAGAGGGTTGTGTGTTGGGGAGAAAACAAGAGTGGGTTGTGTGTTGGGGAGAAAACGAGAGAGGATTGTGTGTTGGGGAGAAAACAAGAGTGGGTTGTGTGTTGGGGAGAAAACGAGAGAGGGGTGTGTGTTGGGGAGAAAACAAGAGTGGGTTGTGTGTTGGGGAGAAAACGAGAGAGGGTTGTGTGTTGGGGGGACAACGAGAGTATGTTGTGTGTTGGGGGACAACGAGAGTATGTTGTGTGATAGGGAGAAAGCGATAGTGGATTGTGTGAGGGAACTGGATCAATGGGTTTGTGTTGACGAATAGAAAAGTTTGGGAATGTGTGAAGAAAAATATAACCGTATGGGTCGTGTATTGTTGGAGGAGAAAATGAGAGTGGGTTATGTGATGTAGTTGGACCATCGTGGTATTGTGTTGATGAATACAACAGCGTGGAGCGTGAGATGGAAGCGTGAGATGGGAAATGATGGAAGCGTGAGATGGGAAATGATGGAAGCGTGAGATGGGAAATGATGGAAGCGTGAGATGGGAAATGATGGAAGCGTGAGATGGGAAATGATGGAAGCGTGCGATTGGAAATATAACAGGGTGGGCTTGTAAGTAATGGTACAGAAAAAAAAGGGCTTGTGTGTCGGCAAAAACGAAATTACAAAATCTACCCACAAGAAGAACATTATTTGTATTTCTGGTGTGCGTACATACGATGGATACCTCGCCAGTTCGTGCACTGTGTTGAGGTTCTTCCTGTGTGCTCTGTACGACGAGACAGGAGTACTTACGGGAGTATTCGTGTACAGAAAAATTTTAGTTTTACGACCAAACGACCAAGTCCACAACCAGACAACCAAACTAACCAATCAGTCAGTTAGTCAACCAATTTACCAACCAATAAACCAATTTTCCAACGAATTAACTAGCAACCCAAACAGCCAAGCAACCAAACAAGCAATCAACTAATCAACTCACATACCAACCAATCAACTATCCAATGAAGTAACGGAACACCCAATCAACTAAATAACCAATCAGTCATTCAATTAATCAAACAAGTACATAACCAATAACTCCATGAACCAAACAATCAACCAATCAACAATCCAATCAACCAACCCACCACCATACAAACAACGAACCTACTAACCCAATCAACCAACGAACCATCACACAAACAACCAGTCTACTAACCCAATCAACCAACCAACCTACCTATCAACTAACCATACTGTCTGGCCCCCGCGAGCACCCGTGACTGTTTTATTTATAACCTCACATTTCCATACTCCTCAAGGAGCCGCTATCCCACATCAGCAATTATATCCCAGGCCTCTTTCTGTCTGGCCGCTGGCGAACAAAATCAGAGCTCGTAATGAAAGTGCTCTTTAATAAAAGATGGCCCAGGCATCATGAACAGGTCGGAGTTTGTATATTATTACCGCGAGGTGGACGGGTATTTTAGACAGGTCCCTGAAGCAAGTTGTAAATAATTGGAATACAGTGTTTGTGTCCAGGTCGTTGGCTTCTGTCAACATCTTGATATATCGTTAGCTTTGCAAATGTGTGTGAATGCAAGCACTCGTATGTGTGTGTGTACGTGCGTGTCAGTGTGTGTGTGTATGTGTGTGTATGCACTCGTGTGTGCGTGTCTGTGTGTGTCACTGTCTGCCTGTCTATATGCAGGCAGGTTCACAGACAGGTAGGTAGGTGTGTGCATGCCTGAGTGGGTGCGTGTCTGCGTGCGTGCTCACGCTAATCCCACACCTATAGATGCAATCCCTTTTAGACACTAATTCGTACTGAACACCAAAACATCGGACTTAAGAAATAAACCTATATCTTCGAGAAGATTCACAAAGAAACCCAACAAATTAAAATGATATTTAATAAAGAAAACAAACAAACAATCAATCAAACCAACCAACAAAGAAACAGCAACAAACGGTCGCTGGAGCAGCTTTCACAAGTTCTGGGAACTGCTGATCGAATGGTTTTTTTTTCCTTTTCTGTTCTGTTTCTTTTCTCAGTCCTCCGCCGTCCATGCTTCCTGTCACCCGATGCTGCTGGCACCAATCGCACCTCCCCATTGCCATATCTGCTTCTGTGAATCGATACCAAAACAAATTGGAAGTAACCGGTCACCGTGGTGGAGGAACCGTCCCAGAGAATGCTCCAAGGGATGTGTCATGGCATCTATCTGGTCGCGGTGTGGCCATGAGATGTTCATTGCCAATCAGGCAAGGAAAGATGAGATTTTTTGTTTTCAGCCTACAATTGGTGCCAGGCAATTTACTGTGAGTTCAAAGCGGCCGGGGCGATATTGACCATGCCAATTATCATGTGGTGATCGGTCTAAACCAGTGGTTCTCAACCTTTTTTGGCCCGTGCCCCCCTTCACCATATTTTCAGAACGCCATTCCCCCCCCCCCTCCTTTCGTATTTCCTACCTAATAATTTGACCCGTGCCCCCCCCCCCCCCTTTTCATCATATTTTCAGGACGTCATTCCGCCCTTTCGTATTTCCTACCTAAAAATCCCGCCCCGCCCCTACACAGTATACGTAATAATGGAGGCTAAATTTAATAGCATATACTTGTCACAAAGTAAATGATGACAGAGTGACAGATAGAGTGGCTATGGTTGTGTCTAGGGTATGTCCTTGTAAAATGTGATGTTTAACAACAGATTAACCAAGATGCATCACCACCAAACACCAGTCAGTGAACAAGCGTTGATTGCGCACATAATATTCCTTTAATTCTGAATTAACACAGACACATGTAGCATATAAATCCAGGAACAATAATTCTCTAAGAATATATCTCCATCCCAATGGAACACTTCGAATAACACTACCTCTCAAGGCTACTAACATCTCGTCCCACACGACAGGTATACTCGCCTCTCTCTAGGCCCGACTCAAAATAACCCACTCTGGGTCTCGAATTCCACTCACTATCCCTGGAACCCACAGTGCGGAGTTATCTTCCGAACTCCGTCACAATTCTTCACTTTCTCAGACCACGACCTTCTCCTGGTCCGGTCTAGACTCAACTCCCTCTCAGCTCGGAGTCCAAACATTAACTGCCCTCCGTCAGTCTTTGTCCCTCTCTTTTCAACAATTCTATCCCCCACATTGCCTCCCACATAACACACAACCTCACTGCTCCAACTGTCTGCCTCACCTTTATTTTAGCCAGCTGACTTCTTCTCAGCTCCCCCTTTCAATTACTGTCTTCTCATTTACGCCCTCTGGGGGACTTACTATCCGCCCTATGTTATCTCGTGAACTGTTTATCTTGTACGGCCACTCACCTTAATGTCAATGACCACAGGCATGTGACAATACTAAAACAAGTCTAGACGTCCACATAAAACGTGATTTGTGGGTCTACTTACTTTATAAATTGAATTTTAGTAGGGTGAGACGTACAGAACCGTACAGTATGAAGGAATAAACAATATCAGGTAATCGGTTCTTGTATTAACGCGATCTTGAAATAATCTTAATTCCCCCTCCCCCCACCCCCACACTGAGAACCACTGGTCTAAACAAATGGGTCTTTAAAAAAGAGGTTTTTTTTGCTTTCGCTCGATTTGAACTCAGGCGTAGTCCTACTACGCTACTATGTGCTACTACTAATGGCGAGAGGGTGGACTCCATTGAAGCGTGACAATGATAAACAGTCCATTGTTGAGCAATCACGACATGAGGCTTCAGTTCATCAATCACGACATGAGGCTTCAGTTCATCAATCACGACATGAGGCTTCAGTTCATCAATCACGACATGAGGCTTCAGTTCATCAATCACGACATGAGGCTTCAGTTCATCAATCACGACATGAGGCTTCAGTTCATCAATCACGACATGAGGCTTCAGTTCATCAATCACGACATGAGGCTTCAGTTCATCAATCACGACATGAGGCTTCAGTTCATCAATCACGACATGAGGCTTCAGTTCATCAATCACGACATGAGGCTTCAGTTCATCAATCACGACATGAGGCTTCAGTTCATCAATCACGACATGAGGCTTCAGTTCATCAATCACGACATGAGGCTTCAGTTCATCAATCACGACATGAGGCTTCAGTTCATCAATCACGACATGAGGCTTCAGTTCATCAATCACGACATGAGGCTTCAGTTCATCAATCACGACATGAGGCTTCAGTTCATCAATCACGACATGAGGCTTCAGTTCATCAATCACGACATGAGGCTTCAGTTCATCAATCACGACATGAGGCTTCAGTTCATCAATCACGACATGAGGCTTCAGTTCATCAATCACGACATGAGGCTTCAGTTCATCAATCACGACATGAGGCTTCAGTTCATCAATCACGACATGAGGCTTCAGTTCATCAATCACGACATGAGGCTTCAGTTCATCAATCACGACATGAGGCTTCAGTTCATCAATCACGACATGAGGCTTCAGTTCATCAATCACGACATGAGGCTTCAGTTCATCAATCACGACATGAGGCTTCAGTTCATCAATCACGACATGAGGCTTCAGTTCATCAAAAAGGTTTCCTTTCCCCGAATGTTTTGGTCCTTTACTTGTATTAATAAAATTAGTGGAATTGCAGTAAAGCTGTGAAAATGTAAACAGTATAAAATAACACAAAGTAATGCAGCTTTACAGAACACAATTATGGAAAACACATGACGTTGCGGCGACTAGCCTTCATCAACAAACAAATACACAAAACACAACATATAATCACCGAGAAAGACCCTCCAATGACTACATTAAGGCAGAAGAAGAGGATGAGAAGAATGAAAGGATGATATAATGAGAACTATGAAGCGAATGAGAGCCTGGGATTTTGAGATAAGTAGCACCGTTTTTTTCTTCAAATTTTCATTGTTCTCATATTTTCATCCTTTCGAGATCAGGGTTTTGCTGACCACATTGCCTTCGTGTCACATATTCGAAATCAGACGCAAGAAAAATTAAACACACTTAATTGGAGGTCACAAGATTAGATTTTTAAAATGCATATCGGAAAGACAGCAATAATGATAATAAATGAAGCACAAGGTTATCCAATTTTGTTTATTGAAACATGATTTCAAGAGGGGGACTCATACAAATACATGGGTGTAAAAGGTATAAAGTGGTGAGAGAACATATATTAAAATCAGAACACAAACTGCAAGAGCAGTCTTCGTGGCACTATGACATTTGTGGAAGTTAAGGAAATAGAACAAATGATAAAGAAATACAGAACCAAGATTATTTAATTTTAACGTTAAATCATGGTGGATAGGCAGGCGGGTCGGTAAGACCTGGGAGAATTGATTGTATACGGACACGGTTTACTAATTTATTTTCCCCATGTTTGGACTTAAGAGGACTCGATTTAGTAGCCCAGCTGTTGAGATGAGTGCTTAGTGCGATACTGTGATTCATGAATTTTATTACAAATATTTTTGTGTGTGCATTAACTGTGACTGTTGAAATTAAGATTTAGAACATTGCGGACGGCTGGTGTTTTTGGCATACGGGGCGGCTGCCTCATGCGATAGTGCGTGTGTGGGGACTGCTTGTTTGTGCTGGCCAGCTGTGTCCAATGAAATAGATGGCGACTTTCAAACACATGCAAACGATAATTAGAGACAGGTGTGGATAATACATGGGGATGACATGGAAGGAGCTGTAGAAGGCAGCAAACGATTGGGATGTGGGGATAAATTCCCTGATGCTGGAGTGAGTTGGTGGGCGGCCTATAATCCATTTGGAGATACCCCCCTCCCCCCCCCCAAAAAAAAATGGGGGGGGGGGGGGGAGAGAAACAGAAACGTCAAAAAAATTACCTACACATAGAACAAACACGAATCATTGTCACTATGTATATAGCATAAACATCGAACAAATACTCACTCATCTACCACAATATATTACATAAACATACAACAAATGCTCAGAAATATGTCACTATATATTACGAGGGTAAGTTAATAAATAAGTCACAAATGGCTGTAGAAAAATACCTAAAGATGATAACAAATTGAAACCAGTTTATGTTTATAGATACTCTGTCCCTTTATTTCTCAACATAATTTCCACCAACATTGATGCACTTATCCCATCGTTTTATCAGTCCTCCCAAACCGGCTGCATAGAACTGCATGCTCTGTTTTCTAGCCCACGTTTTTACTTCACTTTCAATTTCGGCGTCATTCGCGAAATGTCTCCCGTCAAGGTGAGTTTCCTGTTTATGCTGACAAATATTTGTCCCGTTAAGCGGCGCATAGCCAGGGTAGAAAACGTTACGAGGTTGAGTCAATAAGTAAGTCACACAGTTCTGTGGGATGGTAGGTTAATTAAAACAAAGCACACAGTTCTCTGCAGCCGGTTTGGGAGGACTGATAACACGATTGTATAAGTGCATCAATGTTGGTGGAAATTATGTTGAGAAATAAAGGGACAATGTATGTACAAAAATAAACTGGTTTCAAGTTGTTACCATCTTTAGTTATTTGTCTACAGGTGTTTGTGACTTACTTATTAACTTACCCTCGTACATAAACCATAGAACAAATGCTCACTAGTATGCCACTATATATTACATGAACATCGAACAAATACTCACTCATCCACCACTATATATTACATATATACTGCGTGGGGCTGCGTGGTCTCACGGCATGGTGTCCGCCTCGAGTGCTGGACAGGGATTTTTTCACGTGGACTTCTAGTAAAAATTTCCCCTGGTCTCTGGGTAGTGAGATCGGACACCCGTGTGTATTGTTGCGCACGTAAAAAATCCCTTGGCAGTTGGAAATCGAAAAAGAGTAGCCTAACGGCGCTGCCCGGGCAAAATTTCGAGTTAAAAATCTACCTAAAGTATTTTCAGGATCCTCGCCGGTGCTACGGAGTTCGTGCACTGAGCTGAGTTTCTCCAGACTCGGGTTTGAGTTAAGAGGAGAACGGAGCACTTATGGGTTGCACCCGTGTGCTGTGATGTTGATCCGTCGACTACACTAAACTAAACTATATATTACAAAAACATAGAACAAATGCTCACTCATGTGCCACTTAAGTTTACATAAACACGAACAAATTCCCATTCATCACGTAGCGGGATCCTGGCAGAGCATCACTCCTATCACGGCCAGCCGGGACAACTCTCGATCCTTCGCCAGTTCTCCTGCCTTACTCATTCATAATGTCCTATATGTCTTCAATATCCGGTGTCCATCTTCGTGTTGCTCGGCCCCTACTTCTTCTCCCAGCGACCAGGTCTTCAATTATTGTTTATTTCTAACCACTGTGGCGTGTAAGACGGTCAAATATTCTCTCAACATCATCGTTATCACAGCTGGGGTAGGCGCCCATGTCTCTCCACAGATCTCGTCCCTTGGTGTTCTGGATTATCTCTGCTGATGATATTCCTGCATGTCACAGTCTCATTCCACCCAGCACCATTTCTATCGGTCAGACTCTGCCTATTTTCCTGACTGATATTTCCAGTTGTCATGATATTCTTCAGTGCCTCTCTTCTCATTACGTGACCAAACATTGCTGCTGGTCTCTTTCTTACAGTTGTATCTAATGTTTCATTTTCATCAGAGTCTTCCAGGCAATAGTAGATAGTGTCTTTGGCAGTTGAAAGTTATCGCAATCAGTCGTCAGCAGAAAAGACATCTCTGTTGCTTCCAAACCTTATCTAATTTTTTCATTCACGATCCCTGTTTCACTGCCATACATGAACACAGATGATGTATAACATTCAGCACTCTCTTTCTAACATTCAGAGATAGTGACTACCGGGTGATTTTACGTTCAATAGTTTGCCGTAGCGTTCTGACCTCCCTACGGGCACAAGATATCACACACACACACAACATCACACACACACAATCCCACTCACAAACAATCACACACACACACACACACAATCACACACACACTCACACAAACACACATACACCACACACATACAATCACACACATCACACAAGAATGAATGGCACTAATTATTACTTTACACAGACAACGGACACGAACTCACGTCACCAAATATTTATTCCCCACACACAACACAGATCTCAAAGAACCGCAAAATCGGAATTGTAACATTGGTTGGATGGCGGCCAAATACCTGAATTCCAGAGTGAATTATTTTTAGCGTCCTATTTATTCCAGTTCATGGACAAGACAGATGAGCGCACCGACTCTAAAGCGTGGCCATCCGAAAGTCACAACATCCGCATATTTCAGCATTATATTCGTTACAATTCCAATGAATTAAATATAGGGGCTAACATAAACAATAACGTATTAAATTCAAAACAATGTTTTTCTGTAATGAATTTGAATAACGAAGACTGCAAACAACAGATTGCATAATTTATTGCTTGGTATATTTCGCTGCATCTCGCCAGGTGCACACTGCATAAGTCACATGACATCAACTAAAGCAGTAAGATATACAACACATATATTCGCATAGTAATTTAAATTGTTTACCCCGGTAATTTTAAACTGACTATCAAGTCTTTATGGTTGCACAAAGCTGTCTTTTCTGTATGAATAGCAATGACCTCTGCCGTAACGTTTTTAACAGACACGCGCTAAATTTGTCAAACAGAAATTCCTTCATTATCTAATTAAGTAATCAACCCCGTGTTAATTAGGTATTAACTTTTCAATTAATTACATCGAGAATCCATCAATCTCCTGATTAATTAAGTATCTATCACATGCATTAATTAGAATTCAATCCACGATTCCCCAATTAGCATATCAGAAACAGGATATTTATGTAGTTAAAGTGCATTGGAAATTTCTTTGTCTACCGAAATAACCGTTTGATTGCGTCAATTGGGGCATGGGTTACAGGCAGGACGGTTCACTTGGGGGTCGTCATTGGTGCCCCAGAGTTCGACACGAAGGACTAGAAATCAACAATGTGTTGCACATGCAAAGATAATAATGACCTATAGAGACACATTAAAGCAATTAAGTATAGCTTCTTCTTCTTCTTCTTTAGCGTTCCGAGCCATTGAGGTTCTTTGCTGCAAATACAATCCGTCTCCATTCGTCTCTCTGGTGGACCTTCTCTTGCCAGTCGTTGATTCCAAGTGCTTGTAGGTCTGTACATGTATTATCTCTCCACCGCCTTCTTGGTCTACCTCGGGGTCTACGATCATTTATTTCCTGAGTGTAAGCGAGTTTTGTTTCCCTATTATCTTCCATTCTTTCTATATGCCCCAGCCATTGTAGTCTATTAGCCTTCATGATACCAGTGATTAGCGGGGACTTAAACAGATCATAAATGTCTTTGTTACTTCTTCTTTTCCACTCTCCACTTTGTGTATCCCTAATGGGTCCAAAGATGCGTCTTAAAATTTTGTTCTCAAAGGTTTGTAACAAGGCTTCGTCTCCTTTCGTTGTACTCCAGGTTTCAGAGCCATACAGCACAACTGGTCTGATCAGTGTTTTGTATATTGTGATTTTGGTGTTACGAGATAGCGCCTTTGATTTTAGTAGATGTTGTAGTGCATAGTATATCTTATTTCCAGAGTTGATTCTAGCTTGTATTTCTTCCCTTATGATGTTGGAGCAGTTGAAGATTGTACCCAGGTATTTGTATGTTTCCGTTCTTTTAATGGTCATATCATCTATTTGTATGTGGCCAGAGTTTCTAGCCATTCCGTCTCTTGAAATTACCATATATTCTGTCTTATCTTGGTTGATAACCAGCCCCATCTGTTGGGCTTTTCCCTTTAAGTGAGTCAATATTTCCAATGTCTTTTGTTCACTTTGCCCTATAATATCTATATCATCTGCATAACCAAGCAGCTTGGATGTTCCTCCAATATCACATTCCTCCTTTACCTTCCTTACAACTTTCTCTAGAGCCAGATTGAAGAGTAGCGGCGATAGTGCATCACCCTGTTTCAAGCCAGATGTTATTTGGAAGGGGTCTGATTTCCTGCCTTTATATGTTACTATATTATAAGTATCTTCCATGCATAGTCTGGTCATGTTGATTAACTTCCTTGGTATTCCAAATTCCTGCATAGCATTCCATAGACTATTCCTATGGACACTATCATAAGCCTTTTTAAAATCCACAAAAATGTTATGGAGATCTCTTTTATATTAAGTATTAAGTATAGCTAAGTTTCGAAAAATTTACTAATTTTCTTTTTCTTCATCGTTCCTCTTAGGAGGACTATGTGTTACACCAAGTTACGCACCTCAAAGGATAGAGTGTCCTTCTGCCAGCAAGGTAAGGTTTTCTTCCTACAGACAGATTCCACTCAAGGTAATGGGCTTCTGTCTTCCCCGAGGGTATGTTGTCTTTCCTGACAAGTTTGCTAGGGCAGCTGCCTTAAGGCCTACTCTTCACGATTTCCATCTTCCAATTGGACCTCTCGTTTTTTCCAAGAAGGCTAGGTTTCAGATCTCACTACCCAAAAGATTAGATGAGATGTGCAATAGCATTAATAGATATACAGTGCAAACCGCTTATGACAATTTTTGATGTGGCGAATTTCTGTTGTGAAGAACAATTTGTTTATCCCTGGCAATTTTTCTTCTTTGTCTCTTGTCTCTTATAAGAGGCATTTCTGATAAGAAGAACTATTTCTTGGGTCCAAGGTGAGTTCGCCTTATCAGATCTGCATTGTGTATTATTCGTGGAAAAGATGTTCATCCCTATTTTGGGAGCGAACCTTGTACACTTTTAGCCTGAGGCGGACACTGTAAACTCTCAGCCATTGCTCCCTACTAATATACTGATAGTTCTCTTCTGAATAGAAATGAAGCATTTATGGGTTACACCTGTGTGCCGTGATGTTGATCCGTCGACTAAACTAAACTATACTAAACTAAACTAAACTAATCTCTTCTGAGGGACGAAGAGGTGTTTCCAAGGCACTAGGGCCGGGTTATATACTGGCCAAGACCTATTGATGCGTCCTCGTCGAGCGTCCTGGGCAACAGGTCCCTTCGGGGTATTGGCTAAAGTCAGTAGGATTGCCGATTCCTCCGAAGTAGGAGAGTGTCTGCCTGTACGGCGAGGAACCACCAGTCTGCACACCAATAAGCCAGACATGGGACAACGGATACTCACGCAAACCTCAGGTCCTGTATGACATCACACTGATGTTGGACAACAGGATGCCTTCATCCGACATACAGGACTTCGCGTTGGAGCTCAAGCCAACGAACACAAGCAAGCAAGCAAGCATCTCTTTTGAGTACATCAACACTAATAGTCTGATAGTTGTCTTCTAGTTTAGTTTTAGTTTAGTAGTTTAGTCATTGGATCAACATCACAGCACATGTGTGTAACCCATAAGTGCTCCGTTCTTCTCCAAACTAAACTTCAGTTCTCTTCTGAATACATCAAAACTTATCGTTTGATAGTTCTCTTCTGAATACAGCATCAAGCCTAATAGTGTGATAGTTCTCTTCTGAATATAGCATCAACCCTAATAGTCTGATAGTTCTCTTCTGAATATAGCGTCAACCCTAATAGTCTGATAGTTCTCTTCTGAATATAGCATCAACCCTAATAGTCTGATAGTTCTCTTCTGAATATAGCATCAACCCTAATAGTCTGATAGTTCTCTTCTGAATACATCATCAACCCTAATAGTCTGATAGTTCTCTTCTGAATACATCATCAAGCCTAATTGTCTGATAGTTCTATTCTGAATCCAGCACCAATCCTGATAGTCTGATAGTTCTATTATGAATCCAGCATCAACCCTAATAGTCTGATAGTTCTCTTCTGAATCCATCATCAAGCCTAATAGCTGATAGTTCTATTATGAAAATAGCATCAACCCTAATAATCTCACAGTTCTCTTCTGAATCCAGCATCAAGCCTAATAGTCTGATAGTTCTATTCCGAATACATCATCAACCCCAATAATCTGATAGTTTTCTTCTGAATCCAGCATCAACCCTAATAGAGTTCCCAGTCGTGTGTTGTTTAAGTAGCTCAAGATGCGGTAACGCAATCGCTAGCTCATTTGCCTGTCGAGCTGTTGGTCCTGGGTTTGAGTTCGCATTGAGGCGGATTTTTTAAATTGATCAGCGCTTCTATATGCACTCAATCTGAAACGAGTATGAGAAAATGTCTTGGGAAGTAAAGGCCAGGAGTGTGATGATGACCACATCACCGATAGAGTCTGTTGGTCCATAACAATATGTGGCTAGCACTATATGCTACATAACACGAACATAGCACACGTAGAACATTCTCTTGTAGGGAACCCAGAGGGTGAGAGAAACAGTGGGAGACTTATCACACGTGGAGAAGAGAATTACAGAGATGAATAATATATGGAGGCCATGAACTGTTGCTGTGGCAGATAGCACAAGATAGGACAGCTTGGGCTTTTTCCCAAATGGAGAATAACAGGTAACAGAGGAAGAGGACCACATGCCAAATACTCCTCAAGGTATGTATAGCGGATCATGCTACTCTACTTGTTCATTATTGTAAATAAGACATAACTCTCATAGAATCAGGATGAGAGTAAGCAAATGTAAAGAGCCATTTTACTTTGGCGCATTGAGCATATGGTTCTGTATCCATATTTCATACACAATTTGGTACTCTGTCAGTGGTTTGGCCAGTATCGCGCCGGACGCCTTTACTTCTATAGAAAATTTCTTGTACCCATTTTTTCATTGACCCGGAAGTCTGGGTCATTTTTTAAAATATAATCATAGATGCTTATTCAAACCAATTACCACCAGGGCGGCAGTCGAAGGTCTAGCCACTTGACCAGCGAGGCTCCCTGTCTCTGAACGCACCGATACTTAACTGTTCTTTGTGTGGCTGCATACATCTACATCGTCTTCACTTGTGTGATACAAATGTCACATAACTGTTGCAAAGAATTCACAATTGTAATTCTAAGACATTTACAATCAGGTTATTCATGCGATACGACATTATGATTCTAAGACATTTTCAACGTGGTTATTCATGCAAGTCAACACTGCAGTACTCAGACAATTACAAGGTGGTTATTCACACTAAGGACAACACAAATATTCTTACCTTTTCCTCCACGGCCAACAGCCTATTCTCGCCATCATCGGTTTGCTGAATCGGTCGGCCCTAAGACTACAGCAGGTGAGGCAATGGTAGCGAAGAGGACAGCCAATCCGCTGGTCAGTGCGAAGCTGTCGTCTCAACATTCACGCACCTCTTTGCAGCAGTTCCCAAGTATGAAAACAACGCTTAAAGCGCATTACAACGGCAGAGTTGCCTCTTTGTTTACCTCGACTCCAAGATCTGCTATCTGCGTAATTCACCCATTCGGAAACACCAAGAACAATGCTACAGGAATCTAATACGCAAATGGTGAGCACGCTAATAAGAGGAATGAGGATTGCATATCTGCTTAATACACAAATTATCATGCGCTGCGTTTATTTCGGTGCCAGCCGAGGCTGTGCGCGTAAATAAAAAACACAAGGTGTAAAGCGCGGCAGAGAATGAAAATACCAGCAGTGATGTTTCCTGACTGCAAGCGAGAGCTCAAAGTATTGACTGGGCGTGCGTGAGTGAGCCAGCTGGTAACTTTACTTATGGTGTACAGTTTGGATCACAACTGCACAATTCAAACACATTATAATAGTAAATTTCATTCGGTAGCTGACATTTCAAAACTTTATCATCATCATCATCATCATGTGCCATGCCGATAAGCGTAGGGGGAATGGGAGAGTGGGGGTAGGGGTCGTGTTTCGCCATCGCACGCGATCACCATAGTCGTGGATCAGCTCTGTGTTTTTGTCTCGATTATGCCGGTGGTCAAGCCATTTATATATTTACCTCAATACCTTCTATTTTCCCCTCAGTCTTGCCAGTTGTCACCAAGTTCTCCAGTTTATTTCTTCTTAAGACATGCCTATAAATCTTGAATGTCTCTATGTCTAATCGCTCTAATCAGTTTATGGTTCATTTGTGTGTGTGTGTGTGTGTGTGTGTGTGTGTGTGTGTGTGTGTGTGTGTGTGTGTGTGTGTGTGTGCAGGATTTGATCATTGATTTTTCTGTCTATCCATGGTAACCATTCCACAGAAACCACATTTCCACTGCCATTAGGTGATTTTCAGCTTGTCTGCTCATTGTCCACGCATCACATCCATAAAAAAATACAGGTTCTATGTAGCACTTCACCACCATTTTTATTTGTCAGTATATTTTCCATCTTGCAAAAGGCTACCTTCGCCATAGCTACCTTCCTAAAATTGGAGACCATAGCCAACAACTATCAGTCATCTGCTCCTCATCTCCATCCACCACCTTCTAGTATGAAAGAAAAGCACGAATTCGGGTCCCCACTGTCAGCAGTGTATAGTTCAGACAAACCGCCTTGAGGAGACTGCTTATTGAGAAAACAACAGTCAGTGAAAGTCAAGTATTGTGGACACGCACAAAAATCAGACTAGCGAAATTTTATGTGGCGCAGAGATGCTTGTAATGCCGTGATAGACACGGGTTCGAGCCTAGGCTCGTTGTCTGCGAAAGTGGGGGAAAGGTTGGCCACCTTTCCTCGTGTATCGAGAACTATACAATGTCATGACGCTATCACTTTACATCGAGAACTATACAATGGCATGACGCTATCACTTTACATCGAGAACTATACAATGTCATGACGCTATCACTTTACATCGAGAACTATACAATGTCATGGAGCTATCACTTTACATCGAGAACTATACAATGTCATGGAGCTATCACTTTACATCAAGAACTATACAATGTCATGACGCTATCACTTTACATCGAGGACTATACAATGCCATGACGCTATCACATTACCTGGAGGACTATACAATGAAATGACGCTATCACTTTACATCGAGGACTATACAATGACATGACGCTATCACTTTACATCGAGAACTATACAATGTCATGACGCTATCACTTTACATCGAGGACTATACAATGTCATGATGCTATCACTTTACATCGAGAACTATACAATGACATGACGCTATCACTTTACATCGAGGACTATACAATGTCATGGAGCTATCACTTTACATCGAGGACTATACAATGTCATGGAGCTATCATTTTATGTCGAGGACAATACAATGTCATGGAGCTATCACTTTACATCGAGGACTATACAATGACATGACGCTATCACTTTACATCGAGGACTATACAATGTCATGGAGCTATCACTTTACATCGAGGACTATACAATGTCATGGAGCTATCACTTTACATCGAGGACTATACAATGTCATGGAGCTATCATTTTATGTCGAGGACAATACAATGTCATGGAGCTATCACTTTACATCGAGGACTATACAATGACATGACGCTATCACTTTACATGGAGGACTATACAATGTCATGGAGCTATCACTTTACATCGAGGACTATACAATGTCATGGAGCTATCACTTTACATCGAGGACTATACAATGTCATGACGCTATCACTTTACATCGAGGACTATACATTGTCATGGAGCTATCACTTTACCCGGAGGACTATACATTGTCATGGAGCTATCACTTTACATCGAGGACTATACAATGTCATGGAGCTAACACTTTACATCGAGGACTATACAATGTCATGGAGCTATCACTTTACATCGAGAACTATGCAATGACATGACGCTAACACTTTACATCGAGGACTATACAATGTCATGGAGCTATTACTTTACATCGAGGACTATACAATGTCATGGGGCTATCACTTTACATCGAGGACTATACAGTGTGATGGCGCTATCAGTTTACATCGAGAACTATACAGTGACTTGGCGCTAACATATTACAGATGCGTAGCGGGAAATTGCTTCGGTACATACTGGCATAAATGGGGGGGGGGGGGGGGTGTTATGGCGCAGAGATGTAGTTTTATACAAGATTGATGAGAATAGCTTCGATACATTAAAAAAAACGTCATGAAGATATCTTGAAAGACGTTATCTCTCAAAGAGAATTGATTACTGGCATGAAAATAGAACAGTCCACATTCTTTGGTTACATCATTAGAAGGAGAAAGATGGAGTAAGTCGTGATAATAGGAAAGTTATAAGGGAAGAGAGGGAGAGGGAGATCAAGAGAGACATTCTAGACAGTTTGACATCATGGTTTGGTTGAACCTCGATATTTGACATGTATGGTAGTACACTAGACAGAAGGTTGTGAACAGACATGATCACCAACGCCACGCGGCGTGGACTATATTTAAAAATAATAATAGAAATGAATATTCAGAAGCGATAAATATGCAGGGAAGTGTACACCGCGGCAGGAGGAGACACCACAAGGCAGATGAATTCAATTAAACAATACAAAGAACCCAGGACATAACACTAGAAAACAAGCTAAAGTAATTTGTGAGAATATGCGTCTTTCCTGTGGCAATAACACATCAACTTGAGTAGTGGACTCTTCGCCTTCATTAAAGAAGAAAAGCTGTGCTTTTGAGCTTATAGTTACAGACACATCCTTATAATATCGTGGAACAAGTACTAGAAAAAACAAACTGAATATCTACAAGATCTGAACTCCGAAGAAATCTTTCTCATGAGCTCAGATTATGGTCGTCACTAGGAAGAAGGATATACCACTATTCAAATTATAAGATACAAGTAAATTGGAATGTTATTAAACAAATGGATCGATACTATTATCTCGGACAGGTCATAACATCTGATGGAAGATGTCTTGAAGAGATTAGAGCAAGAATCACCATGACGAAGGTAACCTTTTGCAAGATGACAAACATACTGACCAATAAAAAGATGTCATCTGCAACGAGAAAAGGAGTGCTGAAGTGCTACATAGAACCTGTACTTTTGTATCGATGTGAAGCGTGGACAAGCTGAAAAACATCTGATGACTGTGGAAATGTGGTTTTTATGGAAAATGCAAAGAATACCATGGATATGCAGACAAACCAATTACTAAGTCCTACAAGAAACAAATGAAAACCGTAAACTAATTAGAGACAGTCACAATTGTTTGGACACATTACGAGAAGCAATGCATTAGAGAACTTGGTGACAACTAGCAAAATTGAGGAAAAAGAACAAGAAGAAGGCAGACAAGTAAATACCTTGATGGCTTGACCACGTGGCATGGTCGAGACAAGAACACGAAGCTGATTCACGACTCTGGTGATCGTGTGAGATGGCAAAACATGATCGCCACGACTATTTGCATGGCAAACGAAGGTTGTGGGTTCGATTCCGGGCCGAGTCCTTCGGTTCACGAGTTAAATTTTTCGGAGACTCCTGTGGGTCGTCGCTAGAGCTACGGAGTTCGTGCTTGGTGCGACGCCTTCCGCGCTGCGAAAAGAGACCGAGCCATATGGGATAAAACCCGGAGCAATGAAGTCGACACTGTCGACTTTTAAGCGACATATTTTAAAACATTATTGTATCTAGGAAACAAACCTAGGCTGGTCATATCATACGTGTACAACAGTATACACAGTATATACAGTATACACAACATAAACAGTATACAACAATAACAAAACGCCTATATTCACTCCAGAAAAGGGCAGTGCGTTTAATTAATGGTGAAAAGCTCACAGACAATTCTAACCTACATAAACGTCTTCGGTTACTGCCACTCCACAAACGACTACTTTTTAATAAGGCCAAACTAATTCACAAAATCCTATTTCAAAATGCTCCAAGCTACCTTTGGCCATTGTTTAAATATAACGGAAGACATAGCGAGCGACTAAATATACTTCATGTCCCTAAACCTAGTATAGACTTATATAAAACAAGTTTAGCATACTCTGCCGCTCACTTGTGGAACAATCTTCCACAAGAAATCAAAGACACCACCAATCATTGTACATACATTCGCAATCTGTTTGAACACTACCTCAGTACTGACTGCATGCTCCCATAAACAAAAACAAACAAAAATACAATAATAATGGTAAATAATCTCAAACGACAACTAGCCAAAAAACATTCCCATATGTATGGCACGTTACACCTTCCTTAGGTATTTATAATGCCCATGTTAAACATTGCCTCAGTGAGTCATTTATTATTGATTATTTTTCTTGCGTTATAATGCTATTGTTCTTTTGTTGTCAAAAATTTGCTTCATAAGTGATGTTGAATTAAAGAGTGTATGAGAGGAAATTGTGGAGAAGGGCAGAATGTCAGAGGGGCCTGCGTGCCCAATTCTTAACCCTTTGAAAATAAAAGATGTTCATTCATTCATTCATTCATTCATTTATTCATTTATTCAAACGTCACGGTGACCTGTAAAGAGCAATGATGGAAGGCATGGTTTCCGGGAGATGCGGCTGGCGTCGACCAACAAAGGAATGGAGGCGGACTTTGCAGAGACCTTGGGCATGAGAATGTATGAGGCGGGGGAAATGGCACGACGTTGAGATACTTCTGTTGTGTGTCGTGATGGGAGCGGCGTTCTGATGAGGACCTGCTGCATGATGATCAGATGGATGTACACATGAAGGCCACAGAGACAGGACATATGGCTTATGATAGAGAGACAGGACATATGGCTTATGATAGAGAGACAGGGCATGTGGCTTATGATAGAGAGACAGGACATATGGCTTATGATAGAGAGGCAGGACATTTGGTTTATGATAGAGAGGCAGGACATTTGGTTTATGATAGAGAGGCAGGGCATTTGGCTTATGATAGAGAGACAGGACATATGGCTTATGATAGAGATACATGACATTTGGTTCATGATAGAGAGGCAGGACATTTGGTTTATGATAGAGAGACAGCATTGGCTTATGATAGAGAGACAGGACATCTGGCTTATGATAGAGAGACAGGTCATCTGGCTTATGATAGAGATACAGGACATTTGGCTTATGATAGAGAGGCAGGCATTTGGCTTATGATAGAGAGACGGTACATCTGGCTTATGATAGGAGGACAGGACATTGGCTATGAAGAGAGAAGAGAGAAGACGCGGTATGATAGAGAGAAGGAATGATGAGAGAGAGACAGGAGTATGAGCTAGAGAGAGAGAGGAGACATCTGGCTTATGAAGAGAGCAGGACATTGGCTTAGATAGATGGAAGAGAGAGAGAGAGAAGAGATCTGGCTTATGATAGAGATGCAGGACATTTGGCTTATGATAGGGAGACAGGACATCTGGCTTATTGATGAATATAATTTTCTCTTTTCATTGGCCTTTATTCAGGCATTTGTTGTTAGTTTCTATGACAGTCCACGGAACTCGCAAAAATCGTTTCAGGAACCACATATCTGTTGCTTCCAAGTTCTTCCTAATTTATACATTTACATCCCAAGATTAATTGCCATACAGCAAAACAGGTTCTATATAGCAATTTAGTACTCTCTTTCTTACATTCAATGATAGTGACATATTGCATAAGATACTCTTCATTTTCTGAAATGCAACTTTTGCTTGCTATAGTTTGTTCTTAATCTCTGTTGTGTATCTGTCATCAAAAGCCAGGTCTATTATTCACCTGAACCTAGAACTGTAAAATAATTCGTACCAAACCACTGACATAGCCCCATAGCTTTCTGAAGTATATATGAACCAAATACAGGTCACACAACAAACATACAGACACATCAGACCGTAATGCTGGGTCTTGTATTAATGAAAGGCATTTAAAGACGCATGTTGAGTTGAGTTGAGTTGAGTTGAGTTGAGCTAAGAAACGACATCACTGCCTTCAGGACTATAACCTTACGCGCCCCGTCCCCTCGTTCAATAGCGAGCGAAGAGTCATACTACTATCAATGGTACATTGTCTTATATATGTTACACATTGTTATACATTGTCTTATACATGTCTTATTCGCGTCGCAGACAGCAGAGCACATACTCCAAGACTGCCCAAAATATAACATATCAAGGCAAACCTTCTGGCCTAGAGAGACGACAATGGAAGATAAACTCTATGGACCGCTGTGTGAACTTTAAAAAAAGACAGTTAAATTCATACAAGAGAAAACATTGCAGATATAGACAATTTCAAGCGGACGAAAGAAGAAGAAGAAGTCATACTACTAATCGTTCCCACGGCTATCTAACTAAAATTTCTGATGGTCTTCCCTCTCAGTTTTGAGATTCTTCCAAGCCCCTGCTGATCCCCCGCAATCTCATTCCTTCCACATATGGATTCTCAATCTGTTCCCCCGCCTGCTCCACCTGGTCCCACAGGCGCACGACCACCTCTCCCTTGTCTATAAGTAATCTACCACCAAGATGTGCATTCCCTGACAGCCTATCAGTCTGCTCATTCCCCAGCACAAAATACCCATACAATTCTCATAATCTGTGAGCTCTGAAGCGAGGATAGCCATTCCACACGAAACATTCCTTTCTCCACCTAACAAAGCATCCTTCTTGAATCCGTAAGGAATACAATGTGTGTAGCAGTGGTGTGTATGTGTATAAGAGAAATGGAAAACATGAAAATGAATATACTAGGCACAAGTGAGATGAGATGGAAGGGATCTGGCAAAATTATAACCGACAAACACACAATAATTTATTCTGGAGGGGACACACATGAAAAAGGTGTAGGAATAATATTTGATGAAAAAAACAGCCAAATCTATGAATGGATACTGGTTTATTTCAGATAGAGTTATAATGGTCAAAATCAAAGGCAAACCAATAGATATAAATATTATACAAGTATAACAAGCAGTAGTGAAGAAGAAATACAACACTTTTACGATGAAACAGAAATGGCAATAGCTCAAATTGGATCACAAGAAATAAAAATAATATTGAGAGATTTTAATGCAAAAGTAGGAAAGGGAAAAATAGAGGATATAGTGGGGAATTACGGTTTAGGTAAGAGAAATGAACGAGGAGAGAAACTAAGAGAATGGGCAAATATTAATGATATGATAATTGGAAACACATGGTTTAAACACCATAAAAGACGACTATACACATGGAAAATCCCTGATATGAAAATACGCAACCAAATTGACTACATACTTATTAATAAAAGATTTAGAAATGCATTAATTAATGTAAAGACAATGCCTGGTGCTGACGGTAATAGTGATAATGTACCATTATGTGGACAAATAAAAGTAAGATTAAAGAGAGGGACAAAAATGGTTAAGAACCTGAAACTTAATAAAGAGGTTCTGAAAGTAGATAAAGAAATTCAAGAACAATACAGAGTGACTGTGAAAAATAGGTACAATGCAATAGCTAAAATACAGAGTATAAATGATCAATGGGAAATGTTAAAGGACTCCATTCATCAAACTAGCAAAGAAATATTACCGGAGAGAAGCCAAAAAGCTAAGAAAAAATGGATGAATGAAGAAATCTTAATCAGTTATCAGTTATCAGTTGGGGTATCTTCGTTGCACTCCGGACATGTCCATAGGTGCTCAGATCCTCCCCCCAGCATATGCATCAGCGTCCGGTGGCTAATAGTGCCAGTTCTGTGTTGGTTGACGAGGCACTTTGTTTTCCCGATGTACCTCTCGCGTCTGGCTGTGCCGATTCTTACTCCCAAGTCTTTCACCTGGACAGCGATGTGGAATCACTGACGTCAAAAGTCCTCTGTTCTCGCCAAATCTTTAAGGACGTTAATAACATCGGCACGATCCATGGGCTGGCCATCTAGAGGGGGTGCAGAGCCAGCCAGTTTGTCAGCTCGTTCATTTCCCTCGACTCCCGCATGTCCCGGGACGAAGATGAAGGTGACTTTACGGACAACAGACTTCCGCAGCGATTCAGTCCACTGTCTACGTACAGAACCAGCTTCGACCTTCTGAATCATGCTCATTGAAGAAATCTTAATGCTGATGGACAAAAGGAAACAGAATAAAAATGACAAACAAGAGTATCTTCTTCTTCTTCTTCTTCTTCTTCTTCTTCTTCTTCTTCTTCTTCTTCTTCTTCTTCTTCTTCTTCTTCTTCTTCTTCTTCTTCTTCTTCTTCTTCTTCTTCTTCTTCTTCTTCAGCTTTCCGAGCCATTGAGGTTCTTTGCTGCAAATACAATCCGTCTCCATTCGTCTCTCTGGTGGACCTTCTCTTGCCAGTCGTTGATTCCAAGTGCTTGTAGGTCTGTACATGAATTATCTCTCCACCGTCTTCTTGGTCTATCTCGGGGTCTACGGTCATTTATTTCCCTAGTGTAAGCGAGTTTTGTTTCCCTATTATCTTATTCTTTTATATGCCCCAGCCATTGAGTTTTATTGCCCTTTATGATACCAATGATTAGCGGGGACTTAAACAGATCATAAATGTCTTTGTTCCCTTTCCCCTTTTTCCCCCTCCACTTTTTGTTCCCTACAAAACATGATGCCTACATGATCACTAAAAATAATAAGAACAAACTCCCACCCTTTACACACAATTGAGGGACACGACGATTTTTCGTAGAATTCCGCAATTGAAGAAGTGGAAAAAAAATTTTTACATATACATTAGTAGCGTAAAAAATTTGGGGGAGCAATTCAACTCTCTTTTTTTTTCTTCCTCCCTCTCTCTTTCTCTCTCTCTTTCGCGCGCTCTCTCTTCCCCCGCCTCTCTCTCTCTCTCTCTCTCTCTCTTCCTCTCTCTTCTCTCTCTCTCTCTCAACAACTCTCTCACTCCCCCCCACGTAAGTTATTTTTTCTGTTAAAAACGTCCTTCTTTGATTTTTAAAAAAAAAAAAACAAAAAAATTTTTTAAAAACAA
>JACEFZ010014772.1:15000-48796 GCA_014155875.1 Cepaea nemoralis | reverse complement strand
ATGCTGGACCTCCTCTTCTAGAGTAATCAGCACATTCAAGAAAAAGGTTACATTAGGACACCACCTGCACTAACATTATGTTGTCAACACAGAAAACAATAGACGTTGCTAACGAGTCACTGTCAAAAATGTCAATCGCAATAGTACGCTAACTTAGCTGAGAGCCCCTGCTAGGTAATCGCAATTCAGGTAAGGTTTTCTTTTTGGACACACCGCACTAACTAGGTCAACCGAAAACAATAGACGTTGCTAAACGAAGAATACAAATAATACAGTGAGGCACAAAATACCCATTTATATTATCGAATTTCGTAGGGTTAGTTTCATTGTTCGTACAATTTCCTCCAAGCAATGCCTCTTTTGCCTCTTCACACAATTTAGTAATTTTTATGAAATTCTTAGACTACATAAATGGTTTTAATGACGAGTTAGATGCTACGGTTGTTTCGACAGAATGGAGATGAAGGTACGCAAGAAGGGCAGTTGATGGACATACGATGTTTTTTAAACCACAAGGAGCAGTTGGTATATTGTGCAAGCCCCATATTTGTCATAGTGCATGTTATCTGTTGGGGTATAGCCATTGAACAAGTCCATAGATGCTCAGATTCCCCCACACCCACCAATATATGCATCAGCGTTCGGTGGCGAATAGTGCCAGTTCTTTGTTGGTTGGCGAGGCCCCTCGTTCTCCCAATGTTTCTTTCATGTCTGGCCGTTCTAATTCTTACCCCTGAATCTCTAATTCTGGACAATGATGTGCGTTCACTGGCGCCAAAGTCCTCAGTTCTTGACATCTGTCTAAGGGTATTAATAGTTTCAGTGCCAAACAATAGGTTGCTTTAGACCAAACGAAAATGTATGGAGGAGAATGGGAAGTAGGGGTGTGTCACAGTTATAACCTAATGTTGTTAATAAGGTAGTGGGTATGTTGTATTATAAATCAAATTAAAGTAGGATGCATAGTGAAAATTACTGTATTGATATTTTAATTGAGACAAAATTTCGCAATGACAACATGTTGGCGATATATAAACCAATAGCAGATATTGGAAGTCGCTTAAGATGATTAATCATCCCATTGCAATTAATCAGTTAATAACATCAACACCACCCATGGGCTCTACATCTGCATATTTTATAATCACTGTCTCCCTTTGAGTGATGTGGTGAATACCACTCCCAAGACCCTGACTTGGCACGATCCATGGGCTATACATCTGCTTTGTTTATAATTACTGCCACCCACCCTCGAGGCCCTGACTTGGCACGATCTATGGGCTCTACATCTGCATGTTTTATAATCACTGTCTCCCTTTGGGTGATGTGGTGAATACCACTCCCAAGACCCTGACTTGGCACCATCCATGGGCTCTACATCTGCATGTTTTATTACTGTGACCCAGTTGGTGATGTGGTGAATACCACCCGCAAGACCCTGACTTCACACATACTTATATGGTACCCATTTTCGGAAGAATAACCTGTTAGCTCAGGATGGAAAATACCCGCCTCATGGAGGATGATAAATTAAGACCACCGGGTCGGTATGCAAGTATGCCATACAATGTGTTACCGCCAATAGCGGTTATATTCGTGCCTCTTTTCGCCTCTATACCACATGAAAGGTTATATCTAAGGTTTTCTTGTAATTAGATGGGATCCATTGTATTACAGCTGGTTTACATTTACGACACAGTAAACAGTAGACCTCAAGAGTAGAGTCATGTTTGTGTTTATGTCCAAATTGATGCACGCATACGTTGACAGCTGAAGAAAAAGAAGAAGACTGGCCTTAGCCATACAGTGATTAATCAGTATTAACAGCTTTTTTCACAACTTTAACAAATAAACACATTTTGATAACTTGCAAAATGCAGATTTGAGTCATGGGTAATTTCTCAATCAATGAGGAGGTAAATCATGGTTTCTGAACTTAAATGTTACAAAAACTTTGTTTAGAATCCTATACTACTGTTAGTGCTAAATTCAAAGACCTATTTTGAGAAGGCGTGTGTTGTTTGTTTGTTAGTTTTTGTTTTTTGTGGTTTGTTTATTTCAGCTTTAATTGGCTTTTCATTAGTTGTTATACAGTGACATCTAGGTTAACTCTGTGCATTCAATGTCGAGTACTATAGTTCATTCACATTTGTTTGCCTCCATATAAAAATCCATATCTCAGTAACCAACTGAGAGAAGATGATGAGATTTAGCATATAACCTTATCATTATGTCCACCCAACAAAAATAATTTTGTTCTGGAGATTATACAGCAGATTTCAATGTTTGTTTATATGCGGTATATAATTTACGGGCCAGAGATGAAGTGCATATTATAAAATGTATTACATCTTAACCCAGAAACATCAGCGTTCAACAGTGAATTTTCTCAGTGGTGCAAGGGAATTTCCTTATGAGAAGCACGTCACATAGTCCAACGGAAGTGTTCAGGGGTGTGGCCAAGAATGTGAGTGCTTTCATGAAACGTGATTATATTATAAATCTTACCATTTATCGCTAACATTTGAATGTGTGAATATTGTTGAATGGGATTGAAAGTGAAATTTTGCACACTTCGAAGCATCACTATGATGTTGTACACATAATTTTGCCAAGAAGCTGATCGCAGGAAACTGTTTCATACTATTACAAATCCCGAGAAAAGAACAGTGCATCAATTGGGTTTGAGTAAACGGTCATTTCGTCGATGAGTGCAAGAAACTTGAATAAAACCACCTCGCAATAAGCAACTGGTAGGTAAAAAGGCAATTGTAGACAGCTTTGACAAGGATGTCATAAGGCGAGCTTTTATAAAATGCTGGATGCCAAAGAAACAGTGACTGTAAGAAAACTTAGTGTTTGGTTGAGCAGTAAAGGACAGTGTTTGGTCATAGCCCATGCTGGTAGTACGCATAATGGTTTAGAGCAGCATGCTGGACTCGTGTTCGTATCAAAGCATACGGACAATAGGGAGTATTATGATGAGACTGTCTTGTCTAATCATGGGCAATGCATAATATCACAATGTTGTTGCCCAAGAAGACAAAATAACTACGGTATCGAGCACAAAGGAAGCAATGAATCTATGGCTCTGATGGGAAAATATACCATTTCCAGACACGTATTTCAAGCTACAGTTGTTGTCCCTTGTAAAACAGGCGCAAACAAGCAAGAAATATGAAATTGAAAAGTTTATAGAAGAGCATGGCCATAGGTGCTTGAGACTTCCGCCGTACCATTCTCATTTAACCCCTATAGAACTTGTGTGGGCTAAAATTAAAGGGCACGTAGCAGCTGACAATACTACATTCAAATTGTCTGACGTCAAGATACTAACCCAGATCGCGCTATTAAATAGTGATAAACATTACTGGACAAAAATGCGAGGACCAATTGTTGAAAGAGGAATATGACCATTGGAGAAAGGATAGATTTAATTTTTTTTTGCAACTGAGAGCAGTCATCAACCTACTGGAATCTTCCGACACGGATTAAGGTCTGGGCAGATATTGCAGACATTAATCCACATGCACACCAATTGGGATATTTTGCTCCAACTATTTAGAAGAATTGTAGGCCTTAAACATTAAAGCATCGGCACAAACAATACAACTTGTCAATGGTAACAGTTTATATTCCATAGTGATGAATTTTCAGTTCCGCAAGCTCTCAACAGTGACAAACAACTGCAATTGAAAAAAAAAAAAAAAACGAAAACAACAACCAACACTAAACGCATTGAATACCAACAGAAGAGTAATATTGCGGTGGAAACTGACAAATTGTGGCATAACAAGAAACGTGAGAGCAAATACGTTGTCAAATTAGGGGACAATACACGAACATACAAATCAATCTATAAACTTCAATGAAAAGAGGACCAACATCTTGGCCGTTAAGAAGAAAGACAACTACAGAGACATTGACAACTATATTCGTCGTGCAAAACAGGTAATCATGTTCCGTCTCCGAACGGTAAACAGCAGAGTAGACAATCTTTCACGAAGACTCAAAGCGGGTCTGTCACCCATGTGTACGTGTGAACAAACTACACAGACAGCTGAACAGATCCTTAAAAATTGGCACATTATGACTAAATTGCGGTATCATTTGTTGTCACTCCATATGCACAGCAACGCACAGGTATTTGGAAGCTTTCACGAACTCCATATAATAAGCTAAATGCTTCCTAGTAACATGACTCCATGTGTACACATTATTAACCAGCAGCTAAAGAAATAAGAAGGAAATGAACAATTCCTTCTACTTTCCTGTCAATTTAATTTCGATTCCACATTATTTACCCCATGTCTCTGTAAATTCTCTGTCTTTACTAATATTACACATTGCACTCCTCTCGAGATTCTCCGTGGTGAAGTGGTCAAGCCGTCTAACTCGGTCACAGAAGGTTGTATGTTCGATTCCGGGCCGCGTCCTTCATTTCATGAGTGCATTTTTTTCGGAGACCTCCAAGGGTCTTCGCTGGAGCTACGGAGTTCGTGCTTTGTGCGACGCTTTCCGCGCTGCGGAAAGAGACTGCTCCATATGAGATTAAAACCCGGTGCAATGCAGTCTGGCCTGTCGACTTTTAAGCGAATTTTTTTTTTTATTGCACCCCTTCCATACGAATCTGGCTGCGCCTTGTACTTGTGTCGTCACCCGAATTGACATGCATTACTGTAAAACAAGTTTGTTAGCGTGAATTTACTACATTTTCGTCAAAACATCAAAGAAATTTCGCCACTTTCGATTATTTAAGTTGTCTTTGTATCTATCAAAGACATATTACTTAGGTGGGGAAAAATATAAGACGACAGGAAAAATTTCTAACGATGCAACAGACAGTTTTCATAAAAACTGATCGTGAATAAGGACACGCAAATGTAAACAGACTATACCAGAACAGCACAGTAGTAAGAATGTATTTCCTGTTGACATGCATCTGTGTGCTTATATTCAATTCAATGCCGGCAGTTTGTTTTCCGAACAATTACTGTCTCAGCTTGTTCTGTAGCGAAGAGGTTACGGACGTAGTTCTCAATCCCGCATACTGTGTTCTAGACAGAGCTGCTGACGATTTGGAAGCAGATCGCCTTGCGTTGGTTTTTATAATATGGTATGAGAGCCGCAGTGGCTCTGAACATAAACTTGCCCAGAAATCGCAAACAGCCAAAGAATACTGGAGTTGACTGCTACATCCTGTAAAGGATATGCCACTAACATTTTTGGTAATAACTATCCTCAATATCACGCCTTTAATTCTAGCACGTTTTGTGTCATTAATGTTCTTATGTAAGCGAGTAAAGTGAAGGATCTCATTCCACCTCATAATATATATTAGGTATATCGTTCTAACCCCATATGTTTAGACCAGTGGTTCTCAACCTTTATTGGCCTATGCATCCCTTCACCATATGTTCATAATGTGATTGCCCCCTTTCGTATTATCTCCCTCTAACATTCTCGCCACTACACAGTATACGTAAAAATAGAAGCTAAATGTAATAACACATACTAGATAAAGTCGCATCCCTGGTCTTGGGGTTTCACGACTTTCTCCGTAATCCCGTATATTCTCGTAAGTAACGTGATGTGTGTGAAAATCGGTAGCGGTTGGCTCCACGTCGGTAACTTACGGGGTATGTGAGCCGGTCGCTCAGAAAGCAATGGCAAACTACTGAGCATAATCATGCCTAGTACATCAACAGCAGCGGAAAAATTATGATGTTGAATGCAACGTTATGTAAGGGATATGCAACATAAAAAAAAAAAAAAAAGAATCGATAAAGTGTAGATGTCTACATAAAACGTGATTTGCGGGTCTAATTACGTTATAAAACGAATTTCAGAAGGGTCTGAAGTACAGAACCGTAAAATATGGAGGTAAAAACAATTTCACGTAATCGGTTCTTGTATTAACTCGATCTTGAAATAATCTTAATTCTCCCCCCACCCACCCATGGAAACCCTAAAATTCCCCCCTGAGGGGCGGGGGGGGGGGGGGGGGATTCGCCACCGATTTAAAACCACTGGTTCAGACAATTCCGCACTTGTTAGATAAGGATGTCAATATTTCAACTTTCACCTTTACCTCCCAAGATGTTTCCCGGTACCCATTTTAGGCTGGGTACACCTGGGTGCCCAGGTCAATGACTAAGAAAATCGCCCGCCAAGAAGAATCTCAAACACGTGACCACAGAGACGTACATGAAACATGCTGACTACTGCACTACTGCGGTTCCTATTTCCCTATTCCGGGGACGGTTATCGTCATTGATCACATACGTGTGTGGCCTTTGACCCGCGGAATAACATATCTAGACCTCACTGTAAGATATCTTATTTTGTAGCGCATCCAACTACAAGCCCCATGCACCTGTTCCTGTCATTGTTATAGCCCGTGCATAGTGGCGCAGGTGATTATGTCTACCCACAATCTCTGTCTCGTGGACTACAAACCATTTTTGAATCAGTTGTTTCTCTATGCCATAATGTCATATTCGCTAGTATCTTCTTTCTCGAATTTTCCTCTGCCTCTGATGCCCTCCAGTTTTTCCGTTGTCTCGACGTAGTCCAGCTCTCACCTTTGCATAACATGCTCCATGAATATGGAGTGTTCTCTTCTGGTGCCAGGAACCGATTCTCTTTGTGAGTTAACGTCTCTCAAGATATCTTCAATGCTCTTTTTAATCTCTCGACATTCATGATACGTTGTAAACTATCACTCAACAATTGTTGACTACTCAGAAGGCAATGTCAAGCACATTTAAGACAAGTGGTTATACGACTGTGATACTGTGAGGACTCAGAAGGCAACGTAACGTGAAGAACATATAAGACAAGCTATTATACAGTGTGATTGTAAAGTCTCACTACACTTTGTATGCAGAAAAGTTGTTTGTTGGAGAGTAGGTTTTCCTTTTGCAAGACGTAAAGCATACTCTCCAACAAACAGCTGTTCTACATACAAAGTGATGTGAGACTTTACAAACAGCCGGTACAATTAACTGCACAACAGACTGCTCTATGTGAGCAGACGCTATCGTGTTCAGTTAGCTTAACGCGAGCTAAGGTCTCTAAAGAATGCGATCAACCGGGGGGGGGGGGGGGGGGGGTCAACTTGTTTAATTGATTAGTTTAACCAAATCTGTCTTTATATGCAACTTCATCTCCAGTCAGTGTTGTGCTACATAGATTTGCGTTTATCACTAACTTTGTGAAATCCTCAATTACTGTTTAAACTTAGTTAAACTTTATTTCTATGTTGCTATTTTAAACGTCATTGACCTGATCTATCATTTTCGTAAGACCCAAATGTGTCGTTCTCTTTTTATATTTATAGTTTCTTCTCACCTCTTCCACGTTTATAGGGATTAGAATAACGAAAACACAAACAATAGATTGCACGATTTATCGCGTGGCATATTTCGCTGCATCTCATCAGGTACATACTGCAGAAATCACACTCGACAGACGGTGCAGAGAGCAGAACCCTGCCGCTGTCAATGCAGAGGTTAACGCGCTCATCTATGATCACTTAGATAGCCCCGAAGTGCTCATCTATACAGATGGATCTGTTGTAAAGCAGCAGAGAAGTGCGTGGGCATTTACAGCCCGTTCAGCGGGCCGAACAGTTCAAGAATCCAGTGGTGCCCACTCTATGACCACGAGCAGCATGACGATGGAGGTGATGGCAGTTACACAGGCTTTCATATGGCTGGAATCACAGCATTATACCAACGTGTGTGTACTAAGTGATTCAATGAGCATGATTCAGAAGGTCGAAGCTGGATCTGTACGTAGACAGTGGACTGAGTCGCTGCGGAAGTCTGTTGTCCGCAAAGTCACCTTCATCTTCGTCCCGGGACATGCGGGAGTAGAGGGAAATGAACGAGCTGATAAATTGGCTGGCTCTGCACCCCCTGTAGATGGCCAGCCCATGGATCGTGCCGATGTTATTAACGCCCTTAAAGATATGGCGAGAACAGAGGATTTTGACGCCAGTGATTCCACATCGCTTTCCAGGATGAAAGACCTGGGAGTAAGAATCGGCACAGCCAGACGCGAGAGGTACATCGGGAAAACAAAGCGCCTCGTCAACCAACACAGAACTGGCACTATTAGCCACCGGACGCTGATGCATATGCTGGGGGGAGGATCTGAGCACCTATGGACATGTCCGGAGTGCAACGAAGATACCCCAACTTATAACTAACTAACTAACATACTGCAGAAATCTATGAAGAATTAAAATTATGTACCGCCAACATTCAATTCAACTTTCTAAAAATGACATACTGCCAAATTGACGGAGTGGCCATGGGGAGTCCGCTTGGACCTATTCTAGCAGACATCTTCATGGCACATTTAGAAGAAAATAGATCTACAGACATCAATAACTTGGCCTTCATCCGTCGTTACGTAGACGATATACTAATTATCACCACAGACGAGCTACAAGCAACGTCGTTCCAGGCCACAATGAACGTGACACATAAAAACATCTCTCTATCTCTGGAACACGGACACAACGAAGCGTTACCGTTTCTAGATATCCTAATGAGACGTAGAGCAGACGGCACAATTCAAAGATCGGTGTACCGTAAAGAAACATGGACTGGCCAATATTTAAATTTTCAGAGCTTCGCACCTGTCCAGTACAAACGGGGCTTAGTACGGACCCTGTTTGACCGTGCTAGGAAAATATGCAACCAAGACAGACTGACAGAAGAATTTGAAACTCTGAAGAATGCCTTAAACCTGAATGGTTACTCCACAGGATTTTTAAAGCGCCACTGCCAACAGACCAAACCTAAACCAGAAGAAACTACAGTCCCGAAACTCAAGGTTTTTATCCATTTAACCTTCCGAGGAGATGACGTAATGCAGCGTTTGCAGGACCGGCTCATCACAGCAGTCGGACGAACATTTTGTGCTACAACTCCGGTTATCAGGCACAAAACCACACCGATCCCCAACCCAGCAGTTAAAGAACCTGTAGCTTTGTACACCAAATCGAATTGTATTTACCAATTTACTGTGGGTGCGAGGCCATCTACATAGGTAGAACAGAGCGACAGTTACATAACAGAGTCTTGGAACACATTCCGAACTGGGTGGACAAGATACTACACACAGAAGATGGTAGCCTAGGCAGACCGACACACCGGAACAGTCCTACTTCATCGGTCGGAGTCACGTGCTCGAAAGTGGTCGTGTGGTTGAAAGAGATAGTGCCTTCCGTGTGTTGTTCAACACACAGAGTAGTCTGTTGTTAAGGTTTGCTGAAGCCATAGTGATCAACCTGCGTAAGCCGGCCTTGTGCAAGCAGAAAGACATGTTAGTCAGTTTAAAATTACCGTGGTAGACAATCGACATTACTGTGCGATTATGTGTATATTTCAGTTTGAAGGATTTATCTAGTTATTTCACTTTACGTTGTGTGATTTCTGCAGTATGTACCTGACGAGATGCAGCGAAATATTCCAGGCAATAAATCGTGCAATCTATTGTTTGTGTCTTCGTTATTAAAATTCACTACGGGAAAACATTGTTTTGAATTATAGGGATTAGTTTATTTGTAGTTGTTATGTATGCTATAGGGACGCAGAGGTGTTTCCAAGGCACCAGGGCTGGGTTTATATACTGGCCAAAACCTATTGACGCGTCCTCGTCGAGCGTCCTGGGCAACAGGTCCCTTCGGGGTCCTGGCTAATGTCAGTAGGATTGCCGATTCCTCCGAAGTCGGAGAGTGTCTGCCTGTACGGCGAGGAACCACCAGTCTGCACACCAATATGCCAGACTTGGGACAACGGATACTCACGCAACCCTCAGGTCCGGTATGACATCACACTGATGTTGGACAACAGGATGTCTTCATCCGACATACAGGACTTCGCGTTGGAGCTCAATATTGGAGCTATATTTTAGTTTCGTCAAGTACTTTTGAGTGTGTATTGTTCTTTCATTTACCCACGCCACTGAGCCTGATCTTATGTATATTTCGGCTCATGTATGTCTTCTAGTATTGTTCCTAATTGATTTAAAATACAATGTGCTTGTTTTCCACTTTGTGTATTTAGTTAAGCCATATCTACGTGTACATTTAGCTGCACTTTAAACATGTGTATGTCTTGTTCCAAACAACGGGCAGCTGGTTTGATTTTCTGGGCTGTCTAGTGTCGTGTCCTCGCTTTACATGTCTCCGATGATATTGTCCATATTGTTGTCACTATGATTGTGAAGATGTCTGACGTCAGGCTTCAAGGTGTGGAGATGGGTTCTTTACTCTACTTGCAACATCAGTAAACGCTGGTATCATTGTATATTAAAGTCGATTATTTAGTCAGAGACATTTATGTTTAGGTATTATATTATAATAGTAACAAACATAAGACCTTAGTAATAAGTAATATGTTTGTTCTCTAGCACAGTGGTTAGTTGCGTGGGCCTATCAAGACAACGTCCTGTGTTTGAATCCTCATCGATGACAAGATTGTTCCCACCAGTAGGCCTCTTGGTTCTACAGCCTTATGAAATTAGCAGCACATATTTTTTAAGAATGTTCTGGAAACGTGTCTGGAAGGATAGGCTTACCAGAAGTTGACATAGACCATCCGTGGTCATCCTTTGGCCTAGGACACGTGACAGCCTAACATTTGACACCAAACACATTAACACCAGTGGTACTACATAGAGTAACGTGTTTATTTTGTTTAGAGGGAGCAAAAATATAAAGTAGTTACTTAACTGTATTTTGGTTTCCTTGCTGTTAATTTAACCAGATGGCTAACACTCCAGACTGTCTACCAAGTGTGTATTTGGTTATTTTTAATAGAGAACAAATTCGATCACTCACATGAAAGAAAGTAGAAAGTAAACTTCGTCAGCACTTTGCTCATCTGAGCTGCTAGAACTGTTTACGTGCGGTGGCCACGTGGGTAAATACAACCAGAGCCAATCACAGTGATACACGCATGCATCTACAAAACTAGCCAACCAACAATTAGCACGCAGTTATTACAGCCAACATTTGCTCAATCATCATTACATGTGTTCCAGCTGGCGTAGGTGTTCATGTCTCTTCACAGATCTCGTCCTAAATGTTCTGGCTGACTTCTCTTGGTCTGTTTCAACTTTTTCTTCCGACTGTCTCTACAGTCGTCGTGATATTTTTCAACGCCTTTCTTCTCGTTACGTGAACAATAATAATTATTGCATTTGTGTTATGGTTGGTTATGAAGACAGACATGCATCGTGAAGAGTGGCCTTTTTTTTTTTTTTTAAATCACATATAGGGAGCATCTGTTGGATTTTTTCCCCATGACATGCTGGTGTGGTGGGAAATGAGCAAGTGGAGAGAGTAGCTGGATCTGGACCTCTGGATGGGGTATTGGTGCACTATAAGATAGACGTAGTCAGGACTCTTTGGGGTCGTGAGCATAGTATGATGGTAGACCTGATACACCATCATTGCCTGGAGAGAATAGTAATTCAGTGAGGGGCCGGTGAATCTAGGAGCCACTCAGTACTCCGGGGAAAGACAAAACGGACCCATAATAAGATTGCAACTGGTACCATTAATACATGGTCTCTTCGCTGGTTGTTGAAGATAAGGGCGGAACGCGTATGGGAATGTTCCGAGTACTGTAATGTTTTATAGTCCAACATACCGGGTTCGAAGACTGCCAGGGAGGATATGGAAACAAATGGACTTGCGTTGATATTCACATGAAATGAGCGGTCGTCGTTTAGAAAGCAGCGACAAACTAGTGGACGTAAAATTGCCTATAAAATTGTTTAATAAAATCGTAGTTGCGGAATGTCTGGCACGTGATGCAGTTTCTAAGTCAGTTCTCCTTGGTGTTCAGATCTTGTAGAATTACTTCTCTTTGATCCGCGATGTTCTAAGACCCAAGGTTTCTAACAATTCAGTTCACAAGCCACGATTTACTTCTCTAGTCGGACGCAGAGGTGTTTCCAAGGCACCAGGGTCGGGTTATATACTGGCCAAGACCTATTGACGCGTCATCGTCGAGCGTCATGGGCAACAGGTCCCTTCGCGATTCTGGCCAAAGTCAGTAGGATCGTTGATTCATCCGAAGTCGGAGAGTGTCTGCCTGTACGGCGAGGAACCACCAGTCTGCACACCAATAAGCCAGACATGGGACAACGGATACTCACGCAAACCTCAGGTCCTGTATGACATCACACTGATGTTGGACAACAGGATGCCTTCATCCGACATACAGGACTTTGTGTTGGAGCTCAAGCCAACGAACACAAGCAAGAAAGCAAGCACTTCTCTAGTAATTGTGTAATCGTACACATAAGTGGGCTCTTATCTCACATCTAAGTGGCGTCTTGTTGCGCGCCTATGTGGGGTCTAGTTGCACATCTAAATGGGTCTGGCTGCGCATTTATGTGGCTTCCAGTTGCACATCTAAGTCGAGTATAAAACACCTCTAACTGTCCCTCTAACTGCACAGTTAACAACACTTTTATCGCTCATCTATGGAGCAGACAACTCGCTTACCTAAGTGGTGTCTAATATGATAACAATGTGGCCTGTATATGCACATCTAACTGTTCTCTCACATCACATTACACTTTCAAGAAGCCGCTTCTATATGTGCATACCAAATTGACCACTAGTTGCACATCCATATGCCCTCTCGTTACATATTTAAGTGCTCTCTTATTGACACACCAAAGTGTCTTTTAATTGCGCATCTACGTGTGCTCAAACTGCACATTTGTGTCCTCTTATTTCACATGTGTCCTCTAATTGCACATCTGTTCTCTAACTGACATATCAAAGTGTCCTCTAATTGCCTCATCTCAGTAACTTTTAACTGCATATCTTAGTGCCTTCTAAGTGTCATCTAATGTAGGGAGTGAGGAAACTTCTCTATGTATGCGGCCCGGCAACTGTTATTATGCGGCCCTCGAAGGCATTTAGAAATTAAAATGTACTTCGTTTTTAATCTTTGTTGAATTTTACAGAATTTCATATACCGTTTTAACATTTTTGATATCATTTCCTTTCTAATTTTCTATTTTTTGTATACAGTCCTTGACATTCGTAATGTAATGTTAAAATGTGAATTGATCGATTTTAATATAGAGAAATAGTTATCGACATGTGTCAAAGTCTTGCTTAGGGCAAGAATTAGGGCTCGTCACTTGACAAAGTACGATCTTAATTACACTAGCTAAACAACACAAGGCTAACCGCCGATAAGATATTTCGTGCTATTTATTCGCGCACTGCACACATCGTGAATCAATACACGCTTCGCGCAATCACAAGTTACAATATACAATGGATTACAACAGTGCAAGTAATCAATACATCAATACAATAGAAGATATCAATGCACTCCAACTTACAAGTCACACAGACACGCACTCCATCTCAAGCTGTCAAACAGGCTAGCTTTCACGACATGCAACAACTCTCAGCCGCTTTCACACGTCTGTCTCTGACGACCGTCCAGCTCAGTCTGACTGGACACAGCACACTCTCTAGTAGCGCTTGGGTTAGCACGCGTGACTCCTCACGGTTCACGCTGTGTGCTAGCTGCCTGCTTAGCATCGTTCAGAGCTTATCGCCTGTAGTGCTTATAATAGCCCAGCGCTACACTATCGAGCGCTGGCTGCCTGGCGCTAGTGAGGCCGCCGCATTATAACTGTAGGGCTTATAATATCTCGGCGTTGCATTGTCGGGCGTTGGTGCAGACAACGCGTTCTATCCTCGGGTGAGACTCTGACATCCTCCCCCCCCCCCTTAATTTCTTGAAAGGTTTTCCTTTCATGTACTCTATTTCGCTGTTCTTTATCTTGTCAGAATCGAACTTTGCACTTTATCTGACATAGCTCTGATTAGTTCTAATATGTACAGGTGATTAGTAAGCAATATGTATATGATCCCCATGCCTATCCATACAGCATAATTGTCAGGTACAATCAATTCCATGGTTTTTACCTCACTGAGACACAGCCAGTCCGGTAGTTACGGCTAACTTGCCCTACCTCTCCACCAAAAAGAAAAATTACAAATAAACAGGTGAGTCTGTGAGTATCTACCTATAAGATAACTCCGACATTGAACATCTATCCCTATCTAATAGAATGCCCGATGAAGGTCTTCAGTTTTGGCAAGTTTTCCCATGTACACATGACGTCCTCTTGACGTGATACCTATTAGGCAAACATGGTAGTTTCAATACATATTTACGCATCACCAACAATATTTAGTTATGTCCCTTGTTTATGTAACAAAATTTAGGGACAATAATTTCATCATGCTTTTAACAAAATAAATTACAGGTACCATTTTCTTTCTTACTGTCATAATTTGATCCTCTCTGACAAAAGTGCACAAAAAGGTCCCTTTTGTGAAAAAGTCAATCAAGTTAGGATGCTGAGATTACATCTAACAAAAATCGACATATACAATTTTGTATATGGAAATGTTTCATACTCGAATTTACATACAATTGTCATCAATTTACAAATATTTTATTATGGTACATTATTATGAAAGTAATATAAATATATAACAGAAGTGTAAAGATGTTGCCGCACACTCACATTAAGGTCTCTCGTTGCGTTAGACTGTAAATATACGGAGTACCCAGATCTTGTTATCAGTGGTAGGATAGCTTCTTCCGTCATATTCTCAGATTAGGTTGTCACGGTCATCACTCATACTTATTAAAACGTCGTGGACCATCTTTATAATTGTACTCAGGATTGCTTGGTACTTGTTCAAGCTCAGTAAGTCTTTGGGTCCTGTAGTACTGTCCTGTGACACTTATGGTGTCGTTATTATTATGATAATATATATTTACACTATTAATGACATTCTTGCAACTTTCTTATAATTATACGAACCGTTCATTCACATGATAATAACAATATGTACATACTATATTTACATTGGGAAATTACATTTTCCCTATCACACATTTTTACATAGCGTAACTGACATGAAGTCACAATTGGCTGTGGTGTTGAGCACTATCTAGGTTGCAGTTTATACACTATCTGCAATGTGCTCGTGTGTTACCTGGCTATAGGGTGAGTCGTCAGGACATCTCGATAGCAGATCGGCAAGAGAGTTAAGTGAGCCTTTGATATGTCTGATTTCGAAGCTATAGTCCTGTAACAGAAGGGACCATCTGGCCACTCTTTAGTTAGTTGGGGTTCCCCTGGTGATAAATGTCAACGGACTATTGTCTGTTTCAATGATGAAATGTTTACCTAAAAGAAATCTGGACAATTTACGTACCGAGAACACAAGAGCGAGGGCTTTGAGTTCCGGCGTGCTGTAATTTCGTTCGCTGGTGTTCAGTTTCCGGGAGACGTAGTATACCGGGTACAACACTTGGTCGTGTTCTTGAAGTAGTACCCCTCCAATGGCTACGGAGCTCGCATCGCATCTTAGCCTGAAAATAGTGCTAAGATCTGGTAATTTTAGAATGGGTTCCTTGGAAAACTAAGATAATACTCTCGCAAATGCAGGCCTTAAACATTCGCTATTTACAATGACATTTGGATGTTTGTTTGTTAGTAAATCAGTGAAACATTTGGTCAATTCAGCAAAATGAGGAATGAATTGTCTATAATAATTCAAAAGACCTACCACACTTCGCAACTGTTTCTTGGTTGTCGGAAGCGACAATTTTAAAATTCTGGACGTAATGTTATCGTCAGTTGATATGAAGCCATTTGAGATCTTATAGCCCAAAAATGAAATTTCTTGAAAGGCTATATCAACTTTGGATGGTTTTATTGTCAGTCCATGTTGTGTAATCCTGTCGAATGTCTGCTGCAGTGCTGTTATATGGTCTGTCATGTTGCTTGTATGTATGCAAATGTCGTCCATATACCAAATGATGTTGGGAATGTCTGTCAGAAGTCGTCTTGTCATTCTGACAAATGTTGCTGGAGCATTAACTAGCCCGAATGGCAACTTGCACCATTCGTATAGTCCCCAGGGTGTGGCAAATGCTGTCAAATGTATACTGTCAGCATATACAGGTATTTGCCAGTAACCTTTTGTCATGTCAAGTTTAGTAAAGTACCGTGAGTCAGTCAGTTCCGTCAGTATGTCTTCACAGTTGCTCATTGGTTCTAAATCCAACTGTGTAATGCTGTTGAGTTTCCTATAGTCAACACAGAGTCTTATTGTGTTGTCCTTCTTCTTCACAATGACAATAGGTGAACAAAAATGTGATTGTGAACGTCGGATGATATGATTTGCTTCTAAGTCTGTAATTTCTTGATGCAATTTGTCTTTGTAGTGTATAGGGATGGAATATGGTCTGCATTTTATTGGAATGTCAGATGTCAAAATAATATGATGCTGCACTAAGTCTGTCTGTCCTGGGTTGTTAGAAAAAATTGTACTGTAGTCTTGTAATACTTGTCTGCAACTGTTAATCTGTGTCTGAGTCAGTTTGGGATTTACCTTTATGCCCTGTAGGTTGGTTGTCGTGATAGTTTTCACGATAGTCTTCAATTCAAGATGCTACAACAGAAGCTAGTCTTGTGCTATCACACATAATTGTAAAACAGAACAAGCCATTTTCTTATGGCGAGTTCATAAAGGAATGTTTGCTAGATGCAGCAAACATTATGTGTCCAGACACCCCCCCCCCCCCCCCGCCAAAAATACAAAAACAATTGACAACATTATTTTATCAAGGAGAACTGTGGTCAGACGTGATGACAGGATAAGTGACAATTTGATGCATACACTTCAAGATGCAAGTAAACAATTTTTGTGGTACTCTCTTGCATTAGATGAGAGTACCGATGTACATAATACTGCCCAATTATTGATATTTATGCGTGGAATAAACACTTCTTTCAAACTCACTGAAGAGTTACTGAGTGTTGAGTCACTCAAAGACACACCCACAGGCCATGATATATTCAATGCTGTTACTAACTGTATTGAAAGAACTGGGTTGGTTTGGAACAAGATGGCAAGTGTTACAACTGACGGAGCTCGTGCTTTGACTGGAAAAAATGTAGGTCTGATAAAGTTGATAAGTGATAAGATTAAAGCAGAATATCCTGACCATACATTATAACCACTTCACTGTGTCATCTATCAAGAAAGTCCGTGTAAAACTGTTTTGAATATCAAGCATGTTATTGATCCAGTTGTCAGTGTCATCAACCTCATCAGATCAAGAGGACTTAATCGCAGATAGTTAAAGGCATTACTTGACGATTTGGAAACTGAACATTCCGACGTCCTGTACCACACCAGTGTTCTATAGCTGAGTCTCGGCCAATTGTTGAGGCGAGTGTTGGGACCTCAGAGAAGAAATAGTGATGTTCCTAGAGATGAAGGGCATTTCATGTGACTTTAATATTAACATTATCAATAAAGAGTGGAAGCTAGACGTTATGTTTGCTATTAAAATTATGGAAAAGTTAAATTAAATGAATGTCAAACTTCAGGGCAATGGCGTGTTTGCACATGAATTTTATGTACATGTAAAATCATTTCAGGCAAAACTCTCACTGTTCTCCAGGCAATCAAGTGGAAGAAGGTTTTGTCACTACCCTTTGCTAAAACAAGAAACCATTTCTGGTGAAATGACTGAAACATACAAAGCCCAATTAGATGCATTGATTAAGAATTTGGATGGAGATTCTAAGATTTCAAGAACTTAGAGCCACAGTTCAATATTCTCAGTTACCATTTTAGTGCATAAACTGATACAGCAGGGTTAGGATCGGCTAGCCTCTCCCAGGAGGGGTGAAGAGCGAAAATTAGTAGCCTGCCGATGACCCGCAGACTACACAAGTCAACCCCCACCTCCACGTGGTGCAGACCGGGCAACCATGACCGCGAGGTCATGGGCTAACTGGGCTATGGCTCGCCATAGGGGATGGACTCCCTGTGGTCAGATTAGTGTCCTAAACCTGCGACTGGCCTAGCAAGCCGGCAGGGGATCTTCATACTGCTCGTAGAAAAACTAAGAAGTATAAACGGACTGACAACAACAGAAATGAGGTTCCTGAGAAGAATACTCAACGTATCAAGAAGAGATAAGATCAGAAATGAAGAAATCAGGACTAAAGAGGGGGTTAAAGCTGCTCTAGATTTTATTAGAAAGCAGCAAGTCAAATGGTTTGGCCATGCATGTAGGCTACCAGTCAACAGCATGCCACAACAAGCAATGACGTACAGACCAGATGGAAACAGAGGAAGAGGCCGACCACGTAAACGTTGGACGGAGGGAATAACAGAATCCATGGGAATGTCGATATACGAAGCCCATAACCGGGCACTCTCACGAAGTTTATACTTCACCTCGACACCGCAAGGTACAAGAGGAACATGATGAGATGAGATGAGATGAGACTGATACAGCCACAGAGAACATACAGTTGGAGCTGCTTGACGTACAAGCAGATGATGACTTGAAAGAGAAATTCAAGTCAGATAGTTTGCTGGATGTCTATGGGTTTTTATCTGAAGAATTATTTCCCAACTTAAAAAAAAACAACTTTGCAGCTAAAGTGTTATCATTGATTGGATCAACATACAACAAGGATTCTCTTGCTTGAAGATTAACAAATCTAAGAATAGGTCTTTATTGTCGGACTGCAACTTGCATGCTGTCATGCGAATTTCAACAAGTAAACTTGTTCCATAATTCAAGAATATTGTCAAAGATTGCAAGCAGTTACATACATCTCATTAGAAATCAACAATTGTAGTGACAATATAGTCGGTTTGTGTCTAATTTAAAGCCATTGATTGATAATTTTTTTTTAAAAATTATTAGAATAAAAAATTGTAAAATCTTGTTAACAAAACAGAACAAGTTTGTATCCATATTGTACCACATAACGTATAAGTGTATAAGTAAAATAAAATTGCAATAATTAGTTATTTATACTGTTTTATAACCTATAAATATTTAATTATTACTTATTGTGATATGTTGCTGTAAATATATATATATATATATATATATATATATATATATATATATATATATATATATATATATATAAACCCCCCCCCCCCCCCCCATAGCTTTACATTAGTCAGTGTGGCTCTAGGCACAAAAAGTTTACCCGCCCCTGATCTAATGGAATGTTCGACCAGAAGCCACTTAGATGTACGATTATAGGCCACTTGTGTGCATGATCAGAGATCACGTATGCGTGCAAATAGAGGCCACTTTGAACGAACGAACGAACAAACTTTATTTTCAAAGGGTTAAGAATTGGGCACACAGGCCCGTCTAACATTCTGCCCTTCTATCACTCTCTTCCATACATTATTTCATTCACACATCATTCTGTGTAGCTGGGTGATGTGGCAGCGCTGTAGCTAGCACGCTTGTCTGCCATCAGGCATCTGTTCGAATACGCTATACAGGGATTCAACAATAAACATTGCCTTGGGGTTACACTTTTACGTATGTTGCAATGGGACAGATGCATACTCTTAAGAATCTAATGTTTGTAGTTCCATCTGTCCCCCTCCACACTTTATTCAGTTCTTCTAGTTTCTAAAGAGCAATAGATATTTGTCTTGTAATTTCCTTCATTGTGTCACCATTGTTGTTATTTAATGACCCTGGATATTCAGAATTTTCAACCACCTTCAATTTTTCCTCAGTAACATATATTTATTTCTCCAAATTAGCTTTATCTGTATGCATTATCGTTGTTTTTACTATGTTAAGATATAAGTTGTGGTTTTAACTATTCTTTTGTGTTGAGGTTATTAGTTTTTCTATACCATTCTGTGATGTTCATAGTAATGTTTTCTATGTGGTTTTTCTTTTTCATGGTTGTTAGGCCTTTTGGCAAGTTTCGCAGGAGATAATACGCGTTGCTTTTCCTCTGGGCGGTGACTGTTCTAGTTGGTGGCCATAGCAATTGTCTCTACTGATGAGATAATCTGCCTATCGCCGCAAAGGGCAGACCATGACCAACAACAATCTGTCGGCTGCTCTCAAACTCCATCCACTACCTGCTTCCATGGCTTCAAGAACCTTGATGATAGGGGCTAAACGGGTCTTTCACCTTGCCCAAGGGTGTTCCGTAGACTGAAGGAGGAAAGAAGGTGTCTTACATATCATGTGATAGAGGATACCCCTACCCCGCTAATCGTTAGAATGATATGAAAAACTATATCTCTCAAAGTCGTCAGAGTGTGACTGAGAATAATAAGTGAGGCAATAAACTGTAACACAGTACAACCCGTGCATGTTGAGTAGGCGACTAAGGAGATTGATACCATAACCTGGGAATGGCAACCTCATCCCGTAGGAAACTTTAGTTGCAAACCCCAGCCTTGTCTAGAAAGGCTTCACCTAATTTGATTGGGAGCTTTCGCTCTATTAGATGGATGAGGAAGAAATCATTAGGGGGATCACGAATAATAACAATGTAACAGACCATTAGATGTTTGAAGGAGAAATCATTGGGGAGACAATGAAAATTAAGAATGGTAGATGTTTGAAGGAGAAATCATTGGGGAGATCATGAATAATAACAATGTAAAAAGACCATTAGATGTTTGAAGGAGATATCATTAGGGAGATCATGAATAATAAGAATGGTAAATGTTTGAAGGATAAATCATTAGGGGATCATAAATACTAACAATGTAACAGACCATTAGATGGTTGAAGGAGAAGTCATTAGGGGATCATAAATACTAACAAGGTAACAGACCATCTTGTGTTAAGAGGCGGCTAAGAAGGACTGTAATGAGACTGGCTACCTCACTCCATAAAGAAATTAAGCTACACAATCCAATCAAACATGAGCAAGTCTATAAAGGGTTTCACATGTGTTGGTTGAGAGTCTCTTCTCCATTGGGTGATGGAAAGCGTAAGATGAAGCAGAAAGTGATTTTTAAAAGTGTGTCCAGATTAGGCTGATTTCTATGTTATATGTTTGATCTTGGGCAAGCTGCTATAAGAGAATCTGTATAGTTTATTTGGAGAAGTGACTGCTACTTACAAGTAGGTCTAATGCCCTTGGCAATACGAGATGTGTTAGCCTACAATCCGTACCAATGATTACTTCATTTCACCTCCAACAGGTTTACGGAATACGAGTGGCACCGAATATAACTCTGAAGAATTCAGTTCTGCGTGTTTGTATTCATTGTATTGCTTGTCTCCGATTGTGATAGCATATCAGTTTTTCAACTTAGTATTTGTGTGTGTGTGTGTTGTGTGTGTGTGGTTTGCGTGTGAGTGAGTGTATGTGCGTGTGTGTGTGTGTGCGTGCGTGTGTGTGTGTTCGTTGGTAACGACCTTTGTGGTAATGTTCACGTGTATCTGTGTGTGTTTATTCTTCCGTCAAACTTCCTGGTCATACTTTATGTTCATGGGAATGCCAGCACCAGATCGGCGGCAGTCACACTCAGCTCATCGGTTTATGGGTGGATTTGATTGTTAGTTTGGTTTAATATTGAATGTGGTAACAAGCTGAAAAAGAAATTCCTTAAAAACCAATAAAAATGCAAACGCAGTAAAGATAGGAGTTAACATCTTGTTCTATGCAATTCATTGCTGGCGCTTTAGTGTAACTTTTAGGAAGTTGTGCTGACAATGGCATGCCTGCGGTGGGACGAGGTTTGATTCCTGGACTTGACGCTCGCTACGAGAGGGAGGGATTGGTCACTTATTCCCACGTGCACTCAGGCCTACAATGTTTGACTGTCTTAGCACATCCCACCGTGCACTCAGGCCTGCAAGTTGTGACGATCCTAGGACATCCCACAGTGCACTAAGACCTGCTTCTTGTGACGGTCCTAGGATATCCCGCAGTGCAATCCCTAGGACATCCCACAGTGCACTAAGACCTGCTTCTTGTGACGGTCCTAGGATATCCCGCAGTGCAATCAGGCCTGCAAGTTGTAACAATCCTGGGACGTCCCACAGTGCACTCAGACCTGCAAATTGTGACGGTACTAGGACATTCCACAGTGCACTCAGGCCTGCACGTTGTGACTGTCCTAGGACATCCCACAATGCACTCAGGCCTGCAAGTTGTGACGGTCCTATGATATCCCTCAGTGCACTAAGACCTACAAGTTGTGACGGTCCTAGGACATTCCAGAATGCACTCAGACTGCAAGTTGTGATGGTCCTAGGACATTCCAGAATGCACTCAGGCCTGCAAGTTGTGTCGGTCATAGGACATTCCACAGTGCACTCAGACCTGCAAGTTGTGACGGTTCCTGCACATCCAAGAAACCATAGCAGGTTCCTTCATTTGGGACTTTTTGTATTCAACTGATGCAGATTACAATTTAACAATGTAGCACACGCACAACAAGACTAGTAATTAACGCTGAGAAATACAACTATAGATACTGTTCCAACCACACGATGACAACACGAATGGCAACATAACAAATAACAATAATCAGAAACAGATACAATAAAATACTCAACCAAGTCAGTATGCATATAATATACAGTAACTTTTATTATATTCATCTATTTCAAGACAGAAGACTGATATAACAATTCAGCATCAAAGATACGCACAAAAGACAAAAGACGTCACAAAATAATCAGTGGCTGCTTGGTACCATTGCTGATGTAGGCTGGCAAGTTTAATAACAAAGCTGTGAAAATAAAGGCCGCTTACCCCAGCAGTCGCCACGTTCTTTTCAGTTTATGATGTTGCCTGTGATAAATAGCCATCCCTTCAATTTGCGAAGTTTAGAAACGAGGTCACCAGATAGAATCCATAGGCCATCTTTCTTGATATAGCTTTTCAGCCTCATTTCTTAATATAACACATCATCCACATTTCAGGATAAAACCCATCAGCCACATTTCTTGATATAACCCATCAGCCGCATTTCTTGATATAACCCATCAGACACATTTCTTGATATAACCCATCAGACACATTTCTTGGCATAACCCATCAGACACATTTCTTGACATAACCCATCAGACACATTTCTTGATATAACCCATCAGCCACATTTCTTGATATAACCCATCAGACACATTTCTTGACATAACCCATCAGACACATTTCTTGATATAACCCATCAGACACATTTCTTGATATAACCCATCAGACACATTTCTTGATATAACCCATCAGCCACGTTTATTGATATAACCCATCAACCACATTTCTCAACATAAACTATCAGCCACATTTCTTGATATAACCCATCAGCCACATTTCTTGATATAACCCATCAGACATATTTCTTGACATAACACATAAAACACATTTCTTGATATAACACATCAGCCACATTTATTGATATAACACATCAGCCACATTTATTGATATAACACATCAGCCACACTTATTGATATAACACATCAGCCACATTTATTGATATAACACATCAGCCACACTTATTGATATAACACATTAGCCACATTTATTTATATAACACATCAGCCACACTTATTGATATAACACATCAGCCACACTTATTGATATAACCCATCAGCCACATTTATTGATATAACCCATCAGCCACATTTATTGATATAACCCATCAACCACATTTTATGATATAACACATCAGCCACATTTCATGAACACTAAATCATTTATGAACACGTACATATTTCTGAACATTTCTAAACGTTTCTGAGAGGTTACATATTGATCAACAAGGTGATATGTCAGCACCGGCGCAGATTGTTGCGAAGCATTGTGGCTAAACGCTCGCCTGCCTGCTGGTAGGCATGGGTTAAAATCCATATCAGTTGGCGATGCCTACACTGGGTGTCAGGACATGTCGGAGGAAGTAAAGGTGGCCCACGTAATACTGACACACTACTTTGTGCCAATAGATTGATTTATGCACTAGATAAATGTGGATCTAGCAGCATTTATCCAATGATCGTTAGACGTTAAAAGTGCTCTGTACGGTGTTTTAAATTTACCTTCACACATTCTTGAACACTTAAACAGCTCTGAACATGTAAACATGTCTGAACAGTTAGACATTCCTTAACAGCTAAACACCCCTGTGCTGTTAACCATATCTGAACAATTAAACATCTCTAAACAGTTATACATCATCACTTAACAGTTAAACATCTCTGAACAGGTTGAACATATTTGCATACCTTGACATTTTTTAAAACATTCGCATTGCTAAACTCTTAATTCGTTGTAAACTGCGTCTTACTTTTAAAACAGTTACAAACAATTAATATTTTTATTGAATGAATATCTGAATGGTATTTTTTTCTCTTGTTTCCCTCTCGCTAATATAATACTGGTGAATGTATGACTTTTTACTGACTATGGTGATTCTCATTACAACACTGAATAACTCAAAGCTAATTATGTATCCAATTTCTTTATTTTCCCATTCCCAATGTTTAAACCCAATTATTAAAAGATTTATATGTCTGGCTTCTAATAAACCCGTTTAAAATATGTCTTTTCGTAATTTAATTTCCCAGATGACATGTTCCCCACAATTTAAGATAGAGCACGGTTACTATAAGCGCGATTCACATATACTATATACTGAGTCTTGCTTCTCTAGTTATCCTTTATTATGTGTCTATGGATGGTCTCATCGCGCACTTGGTCCAGGAATTCTGACACATTAACTCTTATTTCCGGGTCGCTATGTAACAGCCTCAGCAACATCTCCCTGTATGGATAGAGAATAACATTAGGATAATTCACAGTGTATTATGATTATAACGCAGGAATAAATACATCTGTTATCTATAACAAGAATAAGCATGTTGGGGGGGGGGGGGGAGGGGGGGAAGGGACAAGACACACATATACAATGACATAATGTTTATTATTGTTTTTCCAGTTAGTTCGCTTTCACTCGAGCGAAGTCCACCCACGAGCTACAAGTTGTAAATCTTTATACAACTAGTGAGTACACTTTAACGTGGGTGTTAGTTTTTCATATTTATCAATGTTACTCTAGTACAGTGGTTCTCAACCTTTTTTGGCCCGTGCCCCCCTTCAACATATTTTCAGAATGTCATTCCCCCCTTTTCTATCAAAAATTTGGCCCGAGCCCCCCTTCACCGTATTTTCAGAACGTCATTCCCACACTTTCATATTTCCTATCTAAAAATCTCCCCACCCCTACACAGTATACGTATAAATGGAAGGTAAATTTACTAGCATATACTAAAACAAGTCTAGACATCCACATAAAACATTATTTGTGGGTCTACTTACTTTATAAAATGAATTTTAGAAGGATGAGACGTACATAACTGTAAAGTATGAAGGGAAAAACAATACCAAGTAATCGGTTCTTGTATTAACGCGAACTTGAAATGGTCTTCATTCTCCCCCCCCCCTGGAAACCCTAAAATTCCCCCCTGGGGGGGGGGGAGGGAATTCCCCACCGGTTGAGAACCACTGCTCTAGTATATAGTGGCCCTGTCATATTTCTGACAACAGTAAATGATAGCATGTCTAAACATACGTGTAGTCCTTTGGTTTCGTTTTGTTAAGTGTCACTTTCATTGCACACTGGTATTTCCACGAGTGTCTCAGTGTCTCTCCATTGATCAGACAGGGAATACAGAATACGTTATTGAAACAGATGGAGGTCATACGAACACTAATGAACCTTAGGCGACCGCGATCTTAAGAGAAAGTGAGTAAAATTTACTTTTACACGACTTGAGGCAATTTTGGTATATGGTGCTAAATCCATATTTTTTTAAAAACCCATCGGCAGTAGATTGGTTATGTGGTCAGATTACGCGGGTCCAGTTTACTTTCCGTGACATTTTAGGCTGGATCGACCTGTCAGGCGGTGTTAATTTGACACATTCCAATCCAGCAGGATGCGGATCCAACCCATCATCACCGGATAAATAGGCTAGCTTATAAGCAACATCGCTACCACGGCTTCCACGCGAGATTGTGGCAAGGTACATTTAGTAATAGAATAAACACAAAGTAAGCAGTAGACCAGGCTACTTGTTACATTCGACAACTTGCCAATAAAATAAACATAATGTAGCATACTCGACTGTGGCATTTAAACATGTGGACCCGCTTATGTTTTACAGATTCCGTGCACTGTGTTGTGATTCTCCGTGATTGATCTTCGGGCGAAAAGATACGCCTATTATGGGTACCGGTACACGTTTAAAGTACACCTGTGAAAACCAGTCCTGAGATCACGTGATGTACATCTACAATATAAGTAGGGAAGTAAAGGCAGCGGTGTGATATAGACCCACTGTCCATCCAGTAGCCATTGGTCTACAACTATAAGGCTAGCACCTCATGTGGAATACGTCTCATAATGTAAAGCAAATGTCTTTTACTTGTGATGTTATTGTAATGATTGAGAATACGTCTCATACTGTAAACCACATGTCTTTTACTTGTGATGTTATTGTAATGATTGAGAATACGTCCCATACTGTAAACCACATGTCTTTTACTTGTGATGTTATTGTAATGATTGAGAATACGTCCCATACTGTAAACCACATGTCTTTTACTTGTGATGTTATTGTAATGATTGAGAATACGTCCCATACTGTAAACCAAATATCTTTTACTTGTGATGTTATTGTAATGATTGAGAATACGTCCCATACTGTAAACCAAATATCTTTTACTTGTGATGTTATTGTAATGATTGAGAATACGTCCCATACTGTAAACCAAATGTCTTTTACTTGTGATGTTATTGTAATGATTGAGAATACGTCCCATACTGTAAACCAAATATCTTTTACTTGTGATGTTATTGTAATGATTGAGAATACGTCCCATACTGTAAACCAAATATCTTTTACTTGTGATGTTATTGTAATGATTGAGAATACGTCCCATACTGTAAACCAAATATCTTTTACTTGTGATGTTATTGTAATGATTGAGAATACGTCCCATACTGTAAACCAAATATCTTTTACTTGTGATGTTATTGTAATGATTGAGAATACGTCCCATACTGTAAACCAAATGTCTTTTACTTGTGATGTTATTGTAATGATTGAGAATACGTCCCATACTGTAAACCAAATATATTTTACTTGTGATGTTATTGTAATGATTGAGAATACGTCCCATACTGTAAACCAAATATCTTTTACTTGTGATTTTTTTTTTTTTTTGGTGTTCGCTGGCTGTGATCTCCGGCGTGAAATCCTGTATGTCGGATGAAGGCATCCTGTTGTCCAACATCAGTGTGATGTCATACAGGACCTGAGGTTTGCGTGAGTATCCGTTGTCCCATGTCTGGCTTAATGGTGTGCAGACTGGTGGTTCCTCGCCGTACAGGCAGACACTCTCCGACTTCGGAGGAATCGGCGATCCTATTGACTTCAGCCAGGATCTCGAAGGGACCTGTTGCGGGCGAAAAGATGGAGAGCTAGCGGGAGCGGCAGGCGGATAGACTGTAGACAAACAGACAAACATACTGATTTTCGGACAGACAGACCGACAGACAGACAGACAGACATGAGAATGAAAAAAAAGGAATTGTCATTACCTTATCTGGGGCTGCATATCGTGTCTTCGTCTGGCTTCATAACAATAATTGGTCTTTCTGTGAGGTTTTTGTTCAAGTACAAGGCAATACAGCACCACTCCAAGACAGTAAGAGTCCACCTGGAAATATAGTTTTACAACATGCATATACTACAACAGGTAGGAACAAATAACACATGTCTAACGACAACGGTTGAGACCAACAATATTTCACATTAATGAATACAGTATTTCAATATTGATAGATGTTAAGTTAAATAGACAAACAATGTAAGTTAAGGACCCTTTTCACCCTTTAAGGATCATTCTGGCATATTTCGATGTGTGAGTGACTGATATATGACGGTAGAATTAATTTTAAGATCTCCCTGCTAAGTTTTTCTTTACTGATACAACTACCATCATTCTCTTCCGCCTGCACAGAGAAGGTTGGCAGTGGGGTATCTAACGGAATGTCTGTCGTGAGCCGTGATTGTACACTCTGCTAGTTTGTGAAAGGTCTCATTTACGGTACATGAGACATATGGTGCTACCGCCCCATGTTTAAAGGCCAATGGGTACCCGGTCTGTGATGTGGTCAGTGTCACAACAGTGGCCTTTACTTCCCTGGACATGTCCTAGTAGCCATTTTAAACTGGGTAATTAATTTGAACATCTTAACCCGAGTAATTAAATTATACATTTTAACCTGTTAATTAATCTAAACATCTTAACCTGAGTAATTAAATTGAACATTTTTAGCTGAGTAATTAAATTGAACATTTTAACCTGAGTAATTAAATTTAAATAAAAATAATAATAATTAAATTAAACTTCTTAACCTGTGTAATTACTTTAAAACCGGTCTCTATGGCTAAGGGCTTGCCAACGCGGTTTGTGAGCCCGTATACCCGGGTTCGAAACACGGTGGTTATGGTTTTTTCGAAAAAGGTATAGGAGCCGGTCGTTCAGAAAGCAATGGCAAACTACTGAACGTAAAATTTGCCCAGGAATCACGAACAGCAAAAATGCTGGTGTTGACTGCTACGTCCTGCAAAGGACATGCAACTTAATTTTTTTAAAATTCGAACACATGACTACAGGGACAGCATCAGACTACAGTACTTATATGTACATACATGTACACTGAGCTGTCTACAGTACTTATATGTACATACATGTACACTGAGCTGTCTACAGTACTTATATGTACATACATGTACACTGAGCTGTCTACAGTATTTATATGTACATACATGTACACTGAACTGTCTACAGTACTTATATGTACATACATGTACACTGAGCTGTCTACAGTACTTATATGTACATACATGTACACTGCGCTGTCTACAGTACTTATATGTACATACATGTACACTGAGCTGTCTACAGTACTTATATGTACATACACGTACACTGAACTGTCTACAGTACTTATATGTACATACATGTACACTGAGCTGTCTACAGCACTTATATGTACATACATGTACACTGAGCTGTCTACAGTACTTATATGTACATACATGTACACTGAGCTGTCTACAGTACTTATATGTACATACACGTACACTGAACTGTCTACAGTACTTATATGTACATACACGTACACTGAGCTGTCTACAGTATTTATATGTACATACATGTACACTGAGCTGTCTACAGTACTTATATGTACATACATGTACACTGAGCTGTCTACAGTACTTATATGTACATACATGTACACTGCGCTGTCTACAGTACTTATATGTACATACATGTACACTGAGCTGTCTACAGTACTTATATGTACATACACGTACACTGAACTGTCTACAGTACTTATATTTACATACACGTACACTGAGCTGTCTACAGTATTTATATGTACATACATGTACACTGAGCTGTCTACAGTACTTATATGTACATACATGTACACTGAGCTGTCTACAGTACTTATATGTACATACATGTACACTGAGCTGTCTACAGTACTTATATGTACATACATGTACACTGAGCTGTCTACAGTACTTATATGTACATACATGTACACTGAGCTGTCTACAGTACTTATATGTACATACATGTACACTGCGCTGTCTACAGTATTTATATGTACATACATGTACACTGAGCTGTCTACAGTACTTATATGTACATACATGTACACTGAGCTGTCTACAGTACTTATATGTACATACATGTACACTGAGCTGTCTACAGTACTTATATGTACATACATGTACACTGAGCTGTCTACAGTTGAGATATCCCCAAACAGCAGTTAGAAATATGCACACCAGAAACTAATGTACATTATTTGTGTATAGTACGTAGTGCGACCATGGGGATTAATTGACACTACAGTTATTGTATAAAGTAATATAGATTACCGAGACAGAACATACTGGCGGGAAGCAAGAGATTGTCTCAACTGTGAATGGAGTCAGAGAACAGCACAAATATTGCACGCAAAATCACATCGACAAATTACAATTAGGCACAATTGAAGAGTTTGCCAAATTCACAGAGTCTGTATCTGAGCTGAATGTGCATACGATAGCCTAATAAGACGAAGAACAAATATAAATACAAACAAGAAGATATGACACGGCAATCATTGAAAGGAGAACTTAGTGACAACTGGCAAGATCGAAGGGAACAGACCAAGGGGAAGACCGAGAAGTAAATACCTGGATGGCTTGGCCACATAGCATGGTTGAGACAGGAACACTGAGCTGATCCACGACGCTGGTGATCGAGTGAAATGGCGAGTCATGACCGCCCACGATTTCCGGCATGGCACATGATTGATTGATTAATTATCGACGTTGATTTGCTACCTTCTTAATTGATTCAATCAAATATTATAACAGTGTTGAACCACATGTGCGTTAAAAGGACCCTTCTAAAGAATATAAGCACAGTAACCTACCACGGCTCCGTGGTGAAGCGTTCAGGATGCAGTTCGTAATCCCGCATACCCCGTTCGAAACACAGATGCGGGCGATTTGGCAGCAGACCGCCTAACGTTGTTCTTTTCCGAAATGGTATTGGGTGCCGGTCGTTCAGAAATCAATTACTTACTGAATGTAAAGTTGCCAAGAGATCACAAAAACGAAAGAAAAAAAACAACAACAAAAAAAAAAAATACTGATGTTGACTGCGGCGTCGTGTAGATGATATGCAAATAACCCAACCTACCACGCATGCCGAAAGAGGCGATTAAGGAGGATTATGTTCGTGTCACCAGGCCTAATGGATAGCCTCGAGTATCATACTGCAACCTCCCACACAGGCCGTCAGAGGCGGTAATGGATGTTTAGGGCCTGGTGCAGAAAAACTTAAGCTGCACAATCCAACAATCATAAACCAACTCAAAGAGAAAGAAATCACGAATAAGCAAACCGACCTAGGCGAGAGGAGGCTCTTCTAGAAGAGGCATGGCTCTGTGTGGAGATAGCTGCAAAAAGTCCAGATGAGAGAGAGGAAGACATAAAAACACAAACCGAAGAAAAAAAGACAGAAATTACCAATAAGAGAGGCTATGGACTGAGATGCATGAGACAAGCGAATAATAACAGAGTTTAAAATGAGTTGGTTGAGGACATATGCCTCAATGGGCAAATATTATTTAAAGAAGAAGAGGAATTTGTCTCAGTGGGCAATACAATCTAAAGGAGAAAAAAGATGGTGTTGTTCTTACTTTGTATGGATCGAGCTCCTGGTCAGGGGCTGCTGTCATGAACTCTGGTGCGTAGTAAGCAGGTGTGCCATCCCAGGGGCCCTCTTGGTAAAGTCTTTTGTCCGGGGGACAGCTCAGACTGACAAGCCAAAATCTCCCAGAATGGCATTACACTGGCCATCTAGAAAGATATTATTCAGTTTAACATCAAGATGAGCTACGTTGTTCTTGTGCATGTACCGAAGAGCACACGCCACTTGTATGATGCACATTTCCGTTAACTCAATGCTCAACTTGCCCACATGTTCTTTCAGTGTCTTTCCTGGACAGTAATCCATTGATATCGCGAAATAGTCTGGGCATTTGACGGCCATTAAGCTTCTTATGAGAAATGGGTGCTGTAGCTTTCGCATAAACTTGAACTCTCTATAGAAAAGCTCTTCATTTCTGGCCATCTTAGCTTTTTTGAGTAAGCTAAATGTCTTCACTACCTGTTTCCGTCTTGGGTCATTCAAGGGTTTAGCCAAAACAATCTCTCCGCACATTCCTTTGCTAATGACTTCAATGGGCTGGAAACATTTAGTTAAATAGTCCTCCTGCATTTCTGTGACAGACGCATCGCCATTACCTGCCTGAGCCATCCTCAATAAAGTGAGTATAGATACTGTTGAGTATGAAGAATTCAAACTTAGAACAGTAAATCCAAAGAATGATGGCACCACGAAATATTTGCTTTAATGATCTCAATAAAGTTAATATAACCACTAGTAAGTAGGATAAATTCAAACTTAGAACAGTAAATCCACAGAATGATGGCACCACGAAATATTTGCTATAATGTTCTCAATAAAGTGAGTATAACCACTAGTGAGTCGGATAAATTCAAACTTACAACAGTAAATCCACAGAATGAAAGCACCACGAAATATTTGCTATAATGTTCTCAATAAAGTGAGTATAACCACTAGTGAGTCAGATAAATTCAAACTTACAACAGTACATCCACAGAATGAAAGCACCACGAAATATTTGCTATAATGTTCTCAATAAAGTGAGTATAAACACTAGTGAGTATGATCAACTCAAACTTAGAACAGTAAATCCAAATACACGACAACACGAAATATTTGCTGTAATAACACAAAACCACCTTGTATCAGATCTGGAAAGTATACGGTATCCAAATGTCTAACAGACGAACATTTAAGAACACAACTGCTTGAAATCACTGCTGAGTTCAGACTGAGCCATCTAGAGTATCTAAATCAGGTGTGTGCTTGTAATTAGAAAGTCTTTGTTGCCTAAAGTACACTGCACACAGTATCCCATCTGGACACTCCTTGGCGATGCTTGCGCATGAGGCATGTAATCCTCCGCTGGACAAAGGATGGCCAAGCTGACATCAGCATAGGTACTGATAACCTATTGAAAAGAAACCAGCCATACAGATTTGCCACTCCCGTCTATTATCAATATAAATGAAAACAGCCACAGAAGTTGAAAGAAAATGTCATGAAGCCGACAATTTTGTTTACATAGTGGGCTGCCTTCCCCGGTCTAGAACAATGGAGTTAGTGGTCACTGCTCTCCGCTGGAGATGTACGGTCATGAGCCACACCTGAGCTGGCATGTGACCCTATAAGTGCCAATGTTGGTAGTTAGATAGGATTCAAATCTTCAAACATTTTTGATACATTCTCATTGGAGATTTTTGGCAACCTCGTGGCGTCCAGCAATTTGAGAAAGCCGTGTAGAGAATAATGTTTTAGTAACTGGGCATTTCCATTATTGAGATTAGTTCATAAGTAAACACGCATGTCTTGCTTGGCGCTCATAGATGTAGTAGAAAGAAGTAGAGACTAGAGGAGAGATTATTTAGACAACACTACTAACATTTGAATTTACATGTGTTCTCTCTGGCAAAATGTTTCATAGGATAAAACAAGAGTGCAAAGCAAAACGGACTGATAGAGCTCATAAACCCTGGAAGGAAATCCATTTACGTGAAAGACACACCGAATGCCCAAGGACCATTACCTTATTTAAGCAGTTGTTACCGTAGCTCTGTTTCTCCTAAGCATTAGTTATTGTAACTCTTTCACTTCGAAGCGCTTGTTACTTCACCTCTTTCTCTAAGAAGGAGTAATTACTTGAAACCAAACTATGTTGGGTCTAAAAGGATTTCAAACAATAATGTTATTTGACAGAAAGGACATAAGGTTAATTGTACCATCATTTACTGCCTATAGTACCTTGCGGTGTATGGCAGGGGTGTCTTTGAGCCCGAGGAATTAAGGCCGCCTGGCTAGTGCAGTCGCCGCGAAATGTGCAGACTAGGGTTTTCTGTTTGCCCCCGACAGAAAAAAATTCGCACCCTACCTATGATTCGAGCCCGGGTCTCCCGAAGGAGAATCCAGCATTCTAGCCACTCGGCCAGCCGCTCTAAAGGTCACAGTTGCGATAAACATGGGTTCATAATGTAACAGTTGGGTGTGGCATGCGGAGTTAGTGGACACCTGGTAGTACAATCAATTAAGTTCAGGCCCAGTGTATATGCTGTATTGTGCACTGGGCATGTGACTCCAGACCAATATTTGTGTGTGTGTGTGCGCGTGCGTGCGTGCGTACGTGCGTGTG
>JACEFZ010014772.1:0-10000 GCA_014155875.1 Cepaea nemoralis | reverse complement strand
TATTCGGGAGAGCCCACACCCACCGACATCTCTCCCCCCCCCCCCCACTCTCTCTCTCTCTCTCTCTCTCTCTCTCTCTCTCTCTCTCTCTCTCTCTCTCTCTCTCCTGTCATGTTCGCATAGACCACATGTATAGTTACCATTGATATATCTCTTTCCCCCAATCTAAGTTTAATGACGCACTTTCGGTCAGTTGATGGATTCCCAGCGTACTTTCTATCTGAATACCTGTGTATAAAAAAAAATTTTCGCATTTCCTTTACGGGACATCCCAGTCAACATCAGCATCTTTCAGCTGATTGTTGATTTCTTGGCAAGATTATGCTCAGTAGTTTGCCATTGCTTTCTGAGCGACCGGCTCACATACTCCACAAGTTACCGACGTGGCTAGAACGCAACCGAATCTCGACGTACCTCACGTTACTCACGAGAGTACACGAGAGTACACGGGATTACGGAGAAAGATGTTAAACCCGTAGGCCAGGTGAGCCGGCAGAATACCTTTTTTTTTTTTTAGCATATCCTTTACAGGACTTAGCTGTCAACACCAGCATCTTTCAGCTGTATGTTGATCTCTTGGCAAGATTACGCTCAGTAGTTTGCCATTGCTTTCTGAGCGGCCGGCTCACATACCCCATAAGTTACCGATGCGATTCCAACCACTGCTGATTTGAACCGTCATCACGTTACCTGACGAGAGTATACGAGATTACGGAGAAAAGTCATAACCTCTAAGCCACGAAGCCGGCATAGAATACCTCTACTAATGACTAATTTAAATCAGCTAAGCAGCCTGTGCGTGTCTCATATGCAGTTTTATCAGTCATGTCTATTGTGTCAACGAAGACTTTATTCAACTCCAGTTTGTCACCTGTGATTGTGTTCTAACAACGTTGAAAAATTCCACTAATTGTTTTCGTTGATTTGCTCGAGATATGTATCACCGTCCGAACGTCGCTGTCATGAAGCCTAAAACAAACAGATCCTGTAGTGGGGACCTGCATCGTGGATGTGAAGTGCTCGGACCATTATAATGTGTCGGCCTGGATGGATTCAGGAATAGGCGGCCAATATTTAGCTCTCTTAGGAGACGGCCATTGTGGGCGTCGAACCCTCCTCGTCCGACCGCGCAAATGACATTTTCAGCACAATCCCCTCACGATTCCGCAAACTCGCCCGCTTATTCTCATCATCAAGTCAGGCCGAACAAATGATCTGCTTGGCCAGCTCTCCTGCCTCATGAGTTTTCGTAACCAAGGTATCTTCAGGTGCCCTATGGCCATGTTCATACTGGTGTCTTCAAGTGTCAGGTGTCCATGTTCACGGCCAAGGTGTCTTCAAGTGTCCGGCTTCCATATTCACGGCCAAGGTGTCTTCAAATTCCTGTGTCAATGTTTGTGACCCAGATGTCTTCAGGCGCCCTGTGTCCATGTTCACGATCAAGACGTTTTCAGGTGTCCTGTGTCCATGTTCGTGACCCAGATGTCTTCAGGTGTCATGTGTCCATGTTCATGATTGTCACGAAGTGATGTCGACGACTCGTCTAAGGGCATGAGGACTAACACATTTCTATCTATTCAAACATTTCATCGCTCCTTGTTCTTGAAATAGAAAACGACAACCAAGAAACGGCCACTGTAACAAACCTTTACAAGACGATATGGTTTTATATCTTCCAGACTTTAATCTGACGATTCCTCTCACCTGTCGAAATGAAACTCAATCTCTCCACAGAAAACTTGAGAACACACACACACTGGATTAACAAAAGCGGCATAACGGAATGTTAGCCATGCTTAAAAGACATGCTGCGTCCGAACAGGACTGCAGCCCAAGTCTAACTGAACTCTCAGTGACGTTTTCTGTGACGCTTTCACGCTTGCACCAAAACGTCCTGCACACTTATCATTCTTTTGAACTAATGCTGTGCAAAGTGTGTCCTATAATCCATATCCTGATCCAGGTATATGGCAATGATCAAGAAGTTTTCAGGTGTCCTGTGTCCATGTTCGTGACCTATATGCCTCCAGGTGTCCTGTGTCCATGTTTACGATCAAAGTGTCTTGAAGTGTCATGTGTCCATGTTCACGATCAAGGTGTCTTCAAGTGCTCCGTGTCCATGTTCGTGATATTTAATCTCTGTCTGTTCGTGTATGAACCATGAGTTAATATATGTTCTTCCCCGACCACTGCCATGTTTAATATCGCCAACGTAGTGCAGTTTCCGAGACATGGTACGGTTTACGAGACAGTTTTCTTCCCTCACGTGTTACCGGAGTCCTTAAGGGAAGCGAGGAATAGTATCACAATGTAACCTACGCTGGTGGTAAGTGTCCTTGGGGTGACTGTCTCTTCCCGTACAGAAACTTTAGCCACAAAATCTAACCACTCATAAACAAGTCGAAAGATAACGAACATAAAAATATCCAACTAAGCCTTTGTGTTTAGTTTGTTTCACATTAAGTTTTATTCATTTATTCACTTCATATAATATATACCGCTGTATTACGCACATGTCGAGATGCAGCCAAATATGCCAGATCTAGCAATATATTGTTTGTGGCTTCTGTGATGACATTCACTCAAGCAATACATTGTTTTTAACCTGGTCTCTCTTGTTGAAACTATTTCAATAGGCGGAATCATACACCTATGGAGGTAGCAGTGAAAGGTGAAGGAACAGATAAAGATATCAAAATGAAAATACAAGAAAGCTTGAACTCTCTGTCTGTTCGTGCATGAACCATGAGTTAATATATGTTCTTCCCCGACCACTGCCAGAACTAGAAGTGCCTCCAGAACTGGATAGAACTTGGAAATTTGTGAAAGTGAAAAGAAATAAACTTCATACCACAATATATAATATTCAATTCTAATGTTAAATCATTATTAGGTTTGAAATATGAAGAAAGCATAAACGACTACTAACTACATAATCATCATGTGTCATGTCGTAATGTGTGGGTGGTCATGTTTCTCCATCTAACACAATCATCATAGTCGTGGACCAGCTCTATGACCTTGCGTCGATTATGTTATTTGGCTAGGCCATCCAGATATGTATCTCTCTGCCTTCCCGTTACTCTTTTCTGCGCAATCTTGCCAGTTGTCACTAGGTTTCCATCCACTTTCTCCTCTTGACGTTTCCACACAATGCAAACTGTCTGCGTATAATTTCTCAAATCAATTTACGGTTTTCACTTGTTGCTTGTAGGACATGTTTATTGGTTTTTATGTCCGTCCGCCGATTTCTTTGCATTTTCATCAGAAACGACATTGCTATTCCCTGTTGTTGTTTCTCAACTTATTGTCCATGTTTCACATCCATATAAACGCGTATGTTCTTTGTACCCTTCAACACTCTTTTTTCTCATTGCAATTGACAACATTTTATTGGCCAGTATGTTTTCTATCTCGCAAAATAATACCTTTGTCATATCGGTTCTTATTCTAATCTCTTCAAGGTATCTCTCTTCAGATGTTATGGCTGTTCCGAGATAGTTTTACCGATTCACTTGTTTAAGAATGTTCTAATTTACCCGGATGTTACATTGTGGCAATTTTTTTCTTCTTAGGGACGACCATGATCTCTGTTATTTAAAATGTAAAGTTAACCCTAATTGTCCACTGTCAACAATAACCGCATCTACTAAATGTTACAGATCCTGTTCATTGTCTGCAATCAATAGCTTTTCATCTGCATATCATATGTTATGTCCCCCAATGGTGATTCCTCTCATATCTAATACCTCTTACAATTGGTGTTCTCAGCAAATACATATTTGTTGTTTTGCTGCCTTCTACGAACCGGCATAATTCGTCCCCCATTTCGGTTTGATTAGTTTTCCTGTCTCCTGGCATGATAATTCTTAGCAGAACTGCGTGGTGTGGCTCACTTTGCTAACTGTTCGATGCTGATCTCATGTTAAGGTTTCTGACTTCTTCGGGATTGCGATAAAAACATATTTACATAAGTTAGGAGATGTGTCGCCAGTAGCATATATTACCAATGATGGGGACACAATGAGAGAAATTACAAGACGAATATCTATTGCTCTTGAAAGACTAAAGCAACTGAATAAATTGTGGAGTGGGACATATGGAACGACAAAAATTAGATTTCAAAGAGTATGCATCTTTCCTATCGCAACATGCACCTGTGAGACCTGGACACTTACTAAACAAGCTGAACAGCGCATAAATGCCTTTGAATATAAATGTTATTGACGAGTTCTAAGAATATCTCGGATACAGAAAAGAACGAATGCAGCGATACGACAAGAAAGTTGTATTGTAGAAAGTTGGCTACTAAAGATGATAAAACAACAAAAATTGGTACATACTTTGGTCACTTGAAACGTCATGAAAGTTTGGAGAGAAAAAAAATTGGGGGATTTGGGGGGGGGGGGTGTATGCCCGGGAAGAGAGGAAGAGGAAGGCGAAAGAGAAAATGGGTGAAGGATGTGGCGGATGATCTCCAGATGGGTGTGTCGGACGCGGGCGACCTTGCTTATGATCGAGACGTTTTCCGGAAGGTTGTTATGGGAGCGAGGTTCTGCAAAGGACATGCTACTCAATGACTTAATGAATGAATGGATGAATGAATGAACGAATGGATGAATGAATGAATGAATGAATGAATGAATGAATGAATGAATGCATGAATGAATGAATGAATGAATGAATGAATGAATGAATGAATGAATGAATGAGCATATACTACAACCATTCATTTATTGGTACCTGCACCAAAGAGGACTACAATAATGTGACCGAATTATGAATGTGGAACTGATGGAGACAACTAACCAAATACCAGTGAATTAAAAGCTGAAGAACATATAGGACATACATGGAGATAGGACAGGATAGGACATACAATGGGAAAACCTGAGAGTAGTATCACAGAATGTCCGTTGTCTGAAATTCACGACCAAATGAAATAGATGAAGCGCTAAAAGCAAGTGGAGAAAATATGTTGAGCCCGGAAATTGATCATATGATGAATTGTAGTGAGTTCATCCAGGATCAAAGCCATAATGGGGCAGAGGGTGTCAGATGAAAGGAAGGAGAACAGCGAGGTTTCCACCCAGTGTCATTTCCATTTTCCTTCTTGAGGAACTGGGATAGCGGTTCGAAGTATTCCAGTAACGGAGTGATGTCCACATGACTTGTTCCTGTGAACTGTTTGAGCGTTGTCCGCCAAGATTGAGATGCTCCTAGTTTTAACATGTTCCTGTGTAAACGGTAAATTATCTTGTCAATAAAATTGTTGTATAAAGCAGAAATGGTAACAAATACACATTTGTAGATGTGTCTACAACATGATCTGAATGATTTTCATTTGCTTGCTTGCTTGCTTGTGTTCGTTGGCTTGAGCTCCAACGCGAAGTCCTGTATGTCGGATGAAGGCATCCTGTTGTCCAACATCAGTGTGATGTCATACAGGACCTGAGTTTTGCGTGAGTATCCGTTGTCCCATGTCTGGCTTATTGGTGTGCAGACTGGTGGTTCCTCGCCGTACAGGCAGACACTCTCCGACTTCGGAGGAATCGGCGATCCTACTGACTTTAGCCAGGACCCCGAAGGGACCTGTTGCCCAGGACGCTCGACGAGGACGTGTCAATAGGTCTTGGCCAGTATATAACCCGGCCCTGGTGCCTTGGAAACACCTCTGCGTCCAATTTTCATTTTAATGTACAAACAAACAAACAAACAAACTTTATTTTCAAAGGGTTAAGAATAGGGCACGCAGGCCCGTCTAACATTCTGCCCTACTATCACTCTCTTATATATATATATATATATATATATATATATATATATATATATATATATATATATATATATATATATATATATATATATATATATATATATATGTATATATTATATCATGTAAATAGGGCTAGGCCATGACGAATGACAGCAACTTGTACAAAATTTGACCAGGACTCAGAAAGTATTAGAATACAGAAATATTTAAATAAAATGTTTCGGTTTCTCTTAATTTAGTTGTTGTCACGTCTTCTGATTATTATTCTTGTTTTTTTTCCCACAGTCTTCTTCTTCTGTTTCATCTGTTTCTTACCCGTAGACACATGTTGTAACGTGGTTTTAGCTGTCGTGCTTACCACAGCTTCTTCACACATTAACGCATGTTTTAATTTAGCTTACAGTCCTAGTTCTTCAGTTTCAAAGGGGTTTTCGGTGTACCTTGCCACAAATATCGATTATGTTTGAAGCAACCACTAGCCATGCAATGCCAAGTCAATGCGGCCAAATTAGTCTCACAAGAAGCCATCTGCAGGGACAGTTAAGCTGATTCTTATTTATGTTTTTGGATTCTGTGTGGGTGAGATGTGGCTAAGAAAGGGAGGATATGGTTGGAGTTTGCAGAAATGTGTTGATTGATAGTGATACATACAAACGAAAAATTCTGGCCCCAGACGTAGATTCAAGTTAAGTTCACGTCTTTTATCATCAAAAGTGGAGTCGGAATAACCCCCCCCCCCCCCCCCCCCCCCAAAAAAAAAAACAACAACAACAACAACAACAAAAAAAACTGTCTGGTCCTATACAGAGCTGCATCTGATGGTGAATGTGTTGCTATAGAACAGGAGGTTGATTTCTGGGGAGATGACCTTACGAATGCAACTCGTAATCCGGCAATCTGTGTTCAAAACACAGCTGCATGTGATTTGAAAGCAGACCGCCATACATTGGTTTCCATACAATGGTATGAGTGCCTGTCGCTCAGAAAGTAATAGCAAACTACTTAACGTAAATTTGTCCAGTAATCACAACAGTCAAAAAAAAAATGCTAGAGTTGACTGCTACGTCCTGTAAAGGATATGAAACTAACTAACTAACTAACTAACTAACTAACTAACTAACTAACTAACTAGAGGTATCTATGCGTGTTAAGACGAGGAGATTTATAGTGAACTGAATATGTAAACACGTCAACAGTATTATTGGACTTTTGGCTGCTAATCATGCATTTAAGAATGTAATATTTCACTTGAAGCACCCTGGCATCTACAACTCACTTATTAATTCTAGGACCATTATAGGATTACACACCCTACTTTACCATCTTTTCACACTGGAAACGCAATATTAAAATAATATTAGCAATTGTGAGAATGATTAAAATGCTACTGCTACTGCTGCTGCTGCTGCTGCTGGTGATGATGATGGTGATGATGATGATGATGGTGATGATGATGACAATACACATAATACCGGAGTTGCCTGCCAGCGTTAGCATTCCCATAGATGTCACATCTGTGTATTAGGCCTTTATGATTTGCCGCCTGGCATGCCGCTTTGTGAAATTGGAACTGAAGAATAATGGCCAGGAAATATCTAGAAGAACACAACCCCGGAATAGTCTCACTATTAGTATGCTACAACTACTTCAGGAAACTTGTATTTCCATTAATAATGAGTAAGAGAATATAAATATTGCATAATGGTTAATGATTTAACAATGCAATTGTTTTAAAAATCTTACTTGAAATTTAGAAAATGAAGGATCTATACATCTGTAGCGATGTTAGCGTTTCGTCAAAACCAACATAACACAGAGAAATTACTTGGTTTTTAAGACAGTGCATTTTAATCGAAAAGACAATCAGCAATGGTGAGATTCACAATCTCAGAATCTCGTATTGCCAGCACTCTTCTGTAAGTCCACACTGTAGTGATCTCTTATTTTGTTGTTTTATTTGGATTATTTTGCTTGTTTAATAATTGTCCATCACTAAAAAGCTATACTATAAATGCATACATGTCCCTCCTTCTTCCTCTTCTTCATCTTTTGCTGGTTTTCTTCTTTTTCCCCTACTTTCTCCTCCTCCTCCTCCTCCTCCTCCTCCTCCTCCACCTCAGGTATAATCATAATTCTGTTGTAAAACCCCTCTGTAGTGACTGGAATGGATAATTCTGCCTGTATATGGTGCAAGTCCTATATGTTTACAGATCAGTCAGCAATGGAAGTGTGATGACTCACCTCAGCTCAATTCATCTCTGCATTTAATGATAGAAGATGAAAGACTGATTGAATGCAAACTAGAAAGAAAACAACATAAGTAATTCAAAATGTCATACCTTATGAATGGTAGGCCGGTAACTATGTGAATTAGAGTTCGCGGGTCAAAATCGGTTCCAGATCTTGGGACTGGTGGAGCTACTCCTTGTAATTCACATCTGACGACATTGTAAACACAACTGCACATGTCTCATAAACGGATGGTGTCAATAGAATTACATATCAGTATTTTACACACATAATGTGTTCAATATACGTGGGAGCTAGTGTGCATGTAGTACACTCAGAAAAATTCAGTACAACTATTAAGATAGCAAACCTAAATACGGCTGCAATAATGATTATAATTTCAGCAAGAACACGAACACATAAAATCATAACATGTACACCCAGTTTGAATTCTTACTAACGCGCTCAATGTTCTCAAATCCACAAACAACCAGAATAACAAGATATATTGCCCCAGTTATATCCACGACATATACGTAAGTGGATTCTATTTCATTGCGATATTACGGCAAAGACAAATCTGATAAAGTATAACGAAACCGAAGAGGGTCTCCGACGGGACAACGTATTCCCTAAATTCTCTACTCTTCTTACGTGGCTTTACCACATCTTCTTGTGTGTGTGTGTTGAGTTCTACTGGTCTATGACGTACTAAGGAAAACTCTTCTTTTTTGGTTATTTTTATTGGATATTTCAGGGAAGGTTTACCAGCGCGCCCTGTACACTTTTAAGCAACCTTTGAGGTGACAGAGAACGCTTTGCCTACCTATCCTGATATTTACCTACTCTCTAAGACGAGACAGACTGTAATGGATGAGAATGTCTATCCTCGCCATAACAGCGCCATCCTCCCGAATGGAACCTGTCACTACATAGACTAGGTCTGAGAACTGAGACTGAATGTCCTGTGACTTGAGATAGGATTATAGAAGTCCGTAACTCAACATGTATATAGGTGATATGTCCGGGAGGTCAGACCTAAGATATTGGTCTAGAACCTAGAGGAACTGACCACAGGAATGAGGGCGTGGGTAGACAATTTTGGTGTAGGGTGTAATATTAAAAGGTGATATGGATTTATACACCTGATCTCTTCTTGCTTACAGGAACCCCTTTAACTCTTGAAGTATCCGAGAAAAGACGCCTCACCTCCAGTCAGCCAGGGGACCAATACTGGGATATCAAACCGAACCACCCAGAAGTATCCAAATCTAAATGAAGCAGAAGGTCGAGTCTAGACCTGAGAAGAAGGCCAAGTGGCAGATGAGAGGGCCCAATTCCAGAGGGTCCAATGGATATCGGACATTTGCAATTACACACTTTACTTCGTGGCCATTGTTTCCTCGTTTCATGAAAGACCATTTTTTCACTGAGTATTGTGTATTGAATGAACGCTTTCTGTTCAGAGTTTTTGAAATCATTTAATACGATAAAAAAACAAAAACAATATCAATTAGTATACCAAAAAAACATTACAAAACGACATTGACTTCACCAGACACAGAGATCACATTGTGAAAGGCTTACAACTTTACTTACACCTAATTCTGTTATTTTCATAACAGAGAGATATCGACGAAAGGTACTAACAAACAATACTGCTTTAGCGTGCCAGGACATTTGAAGATTTCAAATTAAATAGCTCTATCAACTAACAATCCAGAAAGACATTGATCTAATTAAATCTGTCATTTTACTGGCCGGAGAAGAAAGAGAGAGAGAGAGAGAGAGAGAGAGAGATAGAGAGAGAGAGAGAGAGAGAGAGAGAGAGAGAGAGAGAGAGAGAGAGAGAGAGAGAGAGAGAGAGAGAGAGAAATATGCCGTGATAAACGAACATCGCGAAAACATTTTTCGGGACAATGATTTATTTATGGATCACCGGGACTGTTTCGGAAAACCTGAGTGTCTGGCAACCCTATACAATTTAAAAAAAAT
>JACEFZ010014771.1:0-30607 GCA_014155875.1 Cepaea nemoralis | reverse complement strand
TTTTTAATTTTAAACCCCCCCCCCCTTTGCTAATTTTTTTGGTAAAAGGGGCCATTTTTGGTTTTTTCCTTAAACCTTTTTAGCCCAAAAAAGCAAAACCCCAAAAACTTTTAACCTTTTTAGAAATCACCCCCCCCCCCCCCCTTTTTTTTCTTATTTCCTCCCTATAAATTTCTCCTCCCCTACATAGTATGCGTAAAAATGGAAGCTAAATTTAATAACACATACTATAACAAGTCTAGACGCCTACAAAAAATGTGATTCGGCTCTACTTACGTTATGAAGCTAATTTCAGAAGGGCGAGAAGTACAGAACTGTAAAGTATGGAAGGAAGCACAATATCAAGTAATCGGTTCTTGTATTAACGGCATCTTGAAATAATCTTAATTCCACCCCACCCCCATCCTCCGGAAACCCTAAAATTCCCCCCTTGGTGGAATTCCCCACCGGCTGAGAATCACTGCTGTAAAGGGTATGCAACAAACAAAACAGTTTGCAGACGACCAGAGTTTACTGTATGAGAACAATGCGGATCTCCAGCACTGTATACATTGCCTTGACAATTGCTGTTAGAATTTTGATATGAAGAATAACATCGTGGAAAAAAATAAACAGAATTTATGACAATTTAACAACCACTGGTGCAGTATAAAGTTAACATAAATGGGGGGAAAACCCCCAATTAAAACAGGTTAGAGAGTACAAGTGCCTGGGCAATGTGTTCATAGGGGATGGATGCTAGATAGAGAAATATAAGAAACGAGAATACAGAAAGGAGACAACATAAACTATCAAATAGCACATATTCTAAAACATCCAAATATTCTCATGCATACAAAAAGAAAATCTACGGACGCTTCATTCGTCCCAAGGTTGTTACTAACTCATTGTCAATGCCAGACATGGCCAGTTCTAAGAACACATCGTGTGAGATTAGATGTATAAGAAACGCAGATGTAAAAAATGAGAAGAGATGTAGAGACGGATGAGAGACTAAGAACAAGTGTATGGATAACAGCTATTACTGATATTATAGAACACCAATGAGTTAAATTGTTCGGAGATTTAGGTAGAAAGGAACAGGATAAACCAGTGGCTAGAGCGTTCTACGTGAGAACATCGGGCTACAAGGCGAGAGGGCGGCCCGGGAAGAGATGGCTAGATTGAGTAAAAGAGACGTTGAGGAAGTCAAATATGACTTTTTTCCCGCATATCCTTTACAGGACATCGCTGCCAACATCAGCATCGTTCAGCTGATTGTTGATTTCTTGGCGAGATTACGTTCAGTAGTTTGCCATTGCTTTCTGAGCCACCGGCTCACATACCGGTTGGTAAGTTACCAACGCGGCGAGAACCGCTATTCATTCTCGCGCAGGTTACGTTCCTCACGTGGATATACGGGATTAGGGAGAAAGACGTTAACTTCTAGGCCAGGGAGGCAAATGTGACTTTAGTACAAGCAAAGAGACAAGCGAAACACAGACAATTACATATTCCTCCTATCTGCATTGCTTCACTGCAAAAGCTTTAGGACAAAAGATGAAAGTAGATCACACAAGCGAGGTATAGAGATTATCTATCAACTTTCTTATTATTGTGAGATTACTAAGAGTGATGACGTCATTGGATAGCCCATAGATCCATATCTCGTTTGTTTGTTTAGGGAAAGTTTATGTTACAGATGGCAGTTGTGTGGCAGATGCTGCACAACTATCAATTATTTCATTCTGTTGTCTTTGAGGATATGAGTCGGTATGGAGTTTTCTTTGTTAGTGCACTTCTTTGAGTAATTATAGACCAATTTCCATATTATCCTCATTATCCAAACCGCTAGAAAAGCACATCCACAAAACAACACTAGATCACTTAGTTCGCCATAAACTGATAGTTGACAGTCAGTCAGGATTTCGGCCAAAATATTCTTGCCATACGGCACTAACAACATGATAGAAAACTGGCATCAAAATATTAACAACAATACTCTATGTGGAGCGGTGTTTATAGACTTTAGGAAAGCATTCGATATGATAGATCATACTATTCTAATTAAAAAACTAGAAACAATGAAAGTAAGTTTTAATATAGTGACATTAATAAAATCATTCTTATTAGACAGAAAGCAAGTAGTATCACACAATAAAGTTTTATCTCAAGCCATTACCATTAATATGGAGTACCTCAGGGTCTATTCTTGGCCCTCTATTATTTGCCATTTATATAATGATCTTCCATTAAATCTGTCGTCGTCCTGCGATCTATTTGCTGATGACTGCACAGTATATACGAACGCTGTTGATCGTAATGTGCTAGAATTATCCTTGCAACAGGAAATAAATAGTGTAGTTAACTGGAGTCATGCAAACCGCATGCAAATTAACATTACTAAAACAAAGTCTATGTTAATAGGAACCAGGCAAAGACTTCACACTCTAAACTCGCAGAGAACTCTTCAGCTGCACATTGGCAGCACGCCTGTAGAAAGTGTCACCGAGCACAAGACACTGGGTGTTATCATAGATCAAAATCTAACTTTTAACTCACATGTTCATGCTCTAGTTAAACAAATAGCCAAAAAAGTATACCAACTTGCCAAAATTAAAAATTTCCTTGACGAAAACACAAGAAAGATATTCTATACTTCTCATATACAAACACATATTGATTACTGCTCCACAGTCTGGGATGGATGCTCCAAATCAATAACAAAACGCCTATATTCACTCCAGAAAAGGGCAGTGCGTTTAATTAATGGTGAAAAGCTTACCGACAATCCTAACCTATATAAACGTCTCCGGTTACTGCCACTCCACAAGCGCCTGCTTTTTAATAAGACCAAACTAATTCACAAAATCCTATTTCAAAATGCTCCAAGCTACCTTTGGCCATTGTTTAAATATAACGCTAGACATAGCGAACGACTAAATATACTTCATGTCCCTAAACCTAGGATAGACTTATATAAAACAAGCTTAGCATACTCTGCCGCTCAGTTGTGGAACAATCTTCCACAAGAAATCAAAGACACCACCAATCATGATTCATACATTCGCAACCTGTTTGAACACTACCTTAGTACAGACTACATGCCCCCATAACAAATAACACAAAAAAGACAATAATGGTAACTTATCTCAAACGACAACTAGCCAAAAAAAACATTCCCTTATGTATGGCACGTTACACCCTCCTTAGGTATTTATAATGCCCATGTTAAACACTGCCTCAGTGAGTCATTTGTTATTGATTATTTTTCATGCGTTTTAATGTTCTTTTGTTGTCAAAAGTTGCTTCATAAGTGATGTTGAATGAAAGAATGTATGAGAGGAAATAGAGAAGAAGGGCAGAATGTCAGACGGGCCTCCTACTACTACTACTACTACTACTACTACTACTACTACTACTACTACTACTACTACTACTACTACTACTACTGCTACTGCTACTGCTACTGCTACTACTACTACTACTACTACTACTACTACTACTACTACTACTACTACTACTACTACTACTACTACTACTAATAATAATAATAATAATAATAATAATTTAAACATCATCCTGGGTTCGAATTGGAAGCCATGTCCGCCGGCCGACACTCAAGCGGGCCGTACACTCGACCACCTGGCTCGCCGGTCTCTACAAGTATCAACATTCTCACAGTTGCGTCTGCACATGAAAATCTATACACCGCCGCCGTTGCACAGTAGCTAGTGCACCTACCTGTCAAGACAATGGATGAGGTTCGACCCCCAGCAAAGACAGGGTCACATGTTACACGCAGTCCGGCTCTGGGGTCCCCGCAGCCTCACAGAAATGGGCACCCAACAATTGACATCATTTTCCAGGAACTGGCGACGAGGAATATAACTAGTCTCCTCATCTCATATCTCCTGACCTAGAACATGTTCCGACCGGACACTTCACATCACAACAATCGTATCTTCTAGGGATAACTCTTACAATTTGAAATCTATATACACCCATTTCATGTTTTCACTGAAAGTCTGAGCAAACGTGGTCATTGAACCCATTAAATGTGTAAACACAAGTACATTAATTAACATTAACACTGTACCTTTGATTGAACACAAATACATGAATAGTGAAATCCTTAACGGTTGTTGGCCGTCGTACTTGTTGAATGCATGATGGTTGTATGTTGTGGTACAACTTATTCGTCCGCGTTTCTTTGAGTCACGCTCTTCTGAATTACCGCTAACGGCGGGAGGTTGCTGGAACGCTTATCTCTGACGTGCGGCTGTTGTGGCACCAGGCTCGGACAGGTTGTGAGAGAAAGAGGGGCAGAGAGGAGATTAAGATAAAAGACAGACTGGCATATAGAGGCACGGATCAGAGAATGGTGTGTGGAGATAAAGAAACACAGACGGACCAGAAGATGTGGATAGACAGCAAGCCCTGTTGAATTGACGGACAAATAGACAAATATACGCATATGGACGCACAGAAATATATATATATATATATATATATATATATATATATATATATATATATATATATATATATATATATATATATATATATATATATATATATATATTCATTTAAACAGAGAAGCAGGAAGACAGACATATATTACTATAACTACTGTCTGTCAGACAGACAGGCAGGTAGACAGACAGGCAGGTAGACAGACAGGCAGGTAGACAGACAGGCAGGAAGGTAGACAGACAGGCAGGAAGGCAGACAGGCGGACAATTAGAAAGACAGACAGACAGACAGACAGACAGACAGACAGACAGACAGACAGACAGACAGACAGACAGACAGACAGACAGACAGACAGACAGACAGACAGACAGACAGACAGACAGACAGACAGACAGACAGACAGACAGACAGACAGACAGACAGACAGACAGACAGACAGACAGACAGACAGACAGACAGACAGACAGACAGACAGACAGACAGACAGACAGACAGACAGACAGACAGACAGACAGACAGACAGACAGACAGACAGACAGACAGACAGACAGACAGACAGACAGACAGACAGACAGACAGACAGACAGACAGACAGACAGACAGACAGACAGACAGACAGACAGACAGACAGACAGACAGACAGACAGACAGACAGACAGACAGACAGACAGACAGACAGACAGACAGACAGACAGACAGACAGACAGACAGACAGACAGACAGACAGACAGACAGACAGACAGACAGACAGACAGACAGACAGACAGACAGACAGACAGACAGACAGACAGACAGACAGACAGACAGACAGACAGACAGACAGACAGACAGACAGACAGACAGACAGACAGACAGACAGACAGACAGACAGACAGACAGACAGACAGACAGACAGACAGACAGACAGACAGACAGACAGACAGACAGACAGACAGACAGACAGACAGACAGACAGACAGACAGACAGACAGACAGACAGACAGACAGACAGACAGACAGACAGACAGACAGACAGACAGACAGACAGACAGACAGACAGACAGACAGACAGACAGACAGACAGACAGACAGACAGACAGACAGACAGACAGACAGACAGACAGACAGACAGACAGACAGACAGACAGACAGACAGACAGACAGACAGACAGACAGACAGACAGACAGACAGACAGACAGACAGACAGACAGACAGACAGACAGACAGACAGACAGACAGACAGACAGACAGACAGACAGACAGACAGACAGACAGACAGACAGACAGACAGACAGACAGACAGACAGACAGACAGACAGACAGACAGACAGACAGACAGACAGACAGACAGACAGACAGACAGACAGACAGACAGACAGACAGACAGACAGACAGACAGACAGACAGACAGACAGACAGACAGACAGACAGACAGACAGACAGACAGACAGACAGACAGACAGACAGACAGACAGACAGACAGACAGACAGACAGACAGACAGACAGACAGACAGACAGACAGACAGACAGACAGACAGACAGACAGACAGACAGACAGACAGACAGACAGACAGACAGACAGACAGACAGACAGACAGACAGACAGACAGACAACAAACCCAGTCCGTGTTAAATAAACAACAACATATAAATATCAATTGACCAGATCCGGAACAAAACGTGTATCAAATATCCGTTACCAGTTTACAACAGTGGTTCCCAAATTATTACATGGGACATAGTTTCGGAGTGAACATTGTGCGAATCCCAAATTAAAACCCATTATCTCTAACTATACCAAGCGAAGAGCCACAAGGTGGCGCACTGGATAGCTCGCTTGCCTGCTGCCCCGTGGTCAAGAGGTCGTATCCCTATCGATACGAAACTTTTTTTTTTAATTAAAAAAGTCTCTTAAACATCAACATGGTCGACTTCATTCCTTCGGGTTGTTATCCCATATAGCTCAGTCTCATTTCGCAGCGCGGATGCCGAAAGCGTCACACAAAGCACGAACTTCGTAGCTCCAGCGACGACCCCTAGGAGTCTCCAAAAGAATGCACTCGTGTATCGAAGGACGCGGCCCGGGATCGAACCTACTACCTTCGGAGCTCGGGGCGGACTGCTTGGCCACTTCACCACGCATATATATTTTAAACTGACATAGACTACGAGGTAGACCCAGCCCAAATCTTGTGAATGTCTTGTGAATAAAGGTGACATGTTGGATATTGATGACAAAATCCGTCAAGCGGCTATTGCTCTTTAAAAAAATGTGGGGCTAGCACTGGATCAAATATACACCAAGAAACACAACATTTGATCTACGTGCACTGAAGAGTGAGGAGATTTATTGATTGCTTGATTGATTTAGGAACCGACATCACACCATTCGGGGTATTTCCATAAGCGCTCCGTCCCCATCCTCAGCAGCCAGCGAAGCGTTCCAACACCAATAGTACCAGTAGCAATCTGATTATATGTCCATCTCGCCTTTCCTCTGAGCGTCGAGCGTCGGCCAGATTCTCCTCGTCACTTCCTAGCTGTCTCATTCTTGCCAGACCAGTGGTGATCCATTTGCTCCTCCGAGGTGTACACGTGCTCCCACACGGCCGCAACCACGTCTGCCTTGTCATGCATCAATACTCCACCAAGTTTTGCAGAGCCAGCCAATCTGTCTGCCTGTTCATTCCCCAGCACACCGGCATGTCCCGGAGAAATGATCCACAGTGAGGAGATAAAAGATTAATTCAACATAGAGGGAAAGATCAAATTTGATGCATTGTCCGATATGGAAATATTATTTCAAGATATCAGAGACCAATGCGAGATATTAAAGACATCATTAAAGCAAAGTTGCAGAAACAACTATCCCAATAATGAAGATGATGCGACCTAAGAAATGGGTGACGGAAGATATCTTAAAACATGTGGGCATAAGAAGAAATAATAACAATAACCATTAAAAATATAAAGAGATTCACAGAAAAATTAGGAAATTGCGCAAAGAGGCAAAGCATGGCTTGAGGAAAATTGCTGGGAAATTGTCAACCAGCACAACACACTGAATATCAAGTTAATGCACACAATAATTAATGACATCACTAACAAAGGAACACACATATCAACGGGTTGCCCTAAAACTAAAGATGGCAAAATTATAATTAAAACACATATCAAATTTCACATGCGTGGTCAGACTATGTGAAAGACCGTTATGATGACACAAGAGAGGAACAGTATTTGTCTGTTGCGCTCGCTCGCTTGTAACTCAAACGTAGTCTATACACACTACTTCCAGTAATGCTGGACTGAAGTTTGCATGTGGATTAGCTTTCCCTATTTAAAATGTCCCTCGTCATCAGGCGAACCCACTCCGACTTCAGAGGTACTTGTAATTTACGTCCCCAAGTCAAGGGCGACAGGCCAACGTTGTAGTCCAACTGTCCGGTGTAGGGGTTGAACCTCTTACCTCGGCATCAGCGCACCGGATGTTTTAAGAACTCGCGTCCATATCCATTTGCCCATGCTGACGTGCTGAGGAACAGTGTGATATTCGGAATAATAATGAAGGACCATCAATTTGGAAAATTTAAGTGGAAAGTGTAAAAGAAGAAGTAACAAAGACATTTATGATCTGTTTGGGACGCAGAGGTGTTTCCAAGGCACCAGGGCCGGGTTATATACTGGCCAAGACCTATTGACGCGTCCTCGTCGAGCGTCCTGGGCAACAGGTCCCTTCGGGGTCCTGGCTGAAGTCAATAGGATCGCCGATTCCTCCGAAGTCGGAGAGTGTCTGCCTGTACGGCGAGGAACCACCAGTCTGCACACCAATAAGCCAGACATGGGACAACGGATACTCACGCAAACCTCAGGTCCTGTATGACATCACACTGATGTTGGACAACAGGATGCCTTCATCCGACATACAGGACTTCGCGTTGGAGCTCAAGCCAACGAACACAAGCAAGCAAGCAGCATGATCTGTTTAAGTCCCCGCAAATCACTGGTATCATGAAGGCTAATATACTACAATGGCTGGGGCATATAGAAAGAATGGAAGATAATAGGGAAACAAAACTCGCTTACACTCAGGAAATAAATGACCGTAGACCCCGAGGTAGAACAAGAAGACGGTGGAGAGATAATACATATACAGACCTACAAGCACTTGGAATCAACGACTGGCAAGAGAAGGTCCACCAGAGAGACGAATGGAGACAGATTGTATCTGCAGCAAAGAACCTCAATGGCTCGGAACGCTGAAGAAGAAGAAGAAGAAGTTCAGAATACTCTTAATCATATGAAAATTGGCAAGACTCCTGGTCCAGACAACATCACATCAGAAATGATCAATGCCTTACAAGAACATGGAACATATCAGGTCACCAGATTGCCGAACACAATATATGATACCGGAGATATACCTCATGAATTATGTAAATCTATATTTATTGCAATCCCGAAGAAATCCGGAGCCTTGGAATGTGATCGACATTAAACAATTAGTATAATGAGCCACATCACGACGATTTTGCTAAGAATTATCATGCAAAGATTTAGGAAGAAACTACAACCCGAACTAGGAGAAGAACAATGTGGATTCGTAGAAGGCACGGGTACAGTAAATGATGTGCATTTACCGAGAACATTAATTGATCGTTCTATAGAAGTAAACAAAGATTTTTTTTATTGCTTTAATGCTTTATTGCTTTATTGACTACACAAAGGCTTTCGATAAAGTGAGACTTGTCAACATGATGGAGATGCTTGCAGATCTACAAATTGATGGGAAAGACATTAGACTTATAAAAAATATATATTGTAAACAACAAGCTGCCATAAAAATTGATAATGGTGTAGGTCAATATCAGCCTATTAAGAGAGGTGTGCGACAGGGATGTGTAATGTCTCCAGATCATTTTTCCCTATACAGTGAAAATATTTCCACAAATTTAGAAGATATGAGAGGAATCACCATTGTGTGACGTAACATCAATAACATTAGATATGCGGATGACATAGTACTGATTTACCCTAGTGCGAGGAAATGCTACCTAAAGACTAAATGTCATGGCAGGACAGACCAACTCATCTATGATCGAAGCTCCTATAGGTGGACAGTTAGAGTATTGCTTTGCTGATCTGGTAGCTTCTGCAGCTTATCTTGTTCCAGACGTATTGGTGTTATATTTCCTTTGGAGTAAATTAGGTAGGCAGAGAGAGGGATCATGCATGGGCAAGGTATGGTCTCTAAATTCAGCTCAGGCTTTATGTTATGGAGAGGTATAACCCCATTTTACAAACTATCGTCTGTTAAGACGGCAAGGTGCCCAAGTATTGATTGCAGTCAACGAGCAGGATCTGCAACATTTAGTAGATGCGGTTGTTGCACACAGTGAACAGCTAGGGTTAGAATTACATTGTAAGAAGACATAGATTATGGTCGTCACTAGGAAGGAAGAAGTGCCACAATGTAATATACAAGTAAATGGAAATATTCTTAAACAAGTGAATCGATACAATTATCTCGGAACAGTCATAAAATCTGATTGGAGATTTCTTGAAGAGATTAGAACAAGAATCGCCATGGCGAAGGTAACCTTTTGCAAGATTGAAAACCAATTTTAAAAATGTCACTTGCAACGAGAAAAAGGGTGTAAAGGTGCTGCATAGAACCTGTCCTTTTGTATGGATGTGAAGCGTGGACAATAAGCTGACAAGCATATAATGGGTGTGGAGATGTGGTTTCAGAGGTAAATGCAAAGAATACCACAGACAGACAGAAAAACCAATGACCAAGTCCTTACAACAAACAAATAAAAACCGTAAATTTAGAGAAATTAGGCGCAGACAGTCACACTTTTTTGGACACATTATGAGAAGAAATAAGATAGATAATTTGGTGACAACTGGCAAGATTTAGAGGAAAAGAACAAAGGGAAGGCAGAGAAGTAAATACCCGGATGGTTTGGCCCCGTGGTATAGCTGATACAAGAAGACAGAACTGATACACGACTCTGGTGATCATGTGAGATGGCGAAACATGACCGCCCACGCTTATCGATATGGCACATAATGATGATGAGCAAATAGAGCCAACCCATAATAGGTACCATGGAATGACTTGGGAAATAAAGACGGCCGGTGTGATGCTGATAAAATCACCCGTCAAGCGCCGATTGCCCGTTACAAATTGGGAGGCTAGGCCAACGAACTATATGACAACCTCTGCACTGTAGTAACTAGACCAGTAGTTCTCAACCTTTTTTGGCCCATGCACCCCTTCATAATATGTTCAGAATGTAATTCTCCCCCCCCCCCCCACACACTTTTCGTATTTCTTCCCTATACATTCCTCCTACACAGTATATGTAAAAATGGATGCTAAATTTAATAACACATATTAGAACAAGTCTAGACGTCTACATAAAACGTGATTTTCGGGTCTACTTACGTTATAAAATAATTTCAGAAGGGCGAGAAGTACAAAACTGTAAAGTATGGAGGGAAAAAACAATATCAAGTAATCAGTTCTTGTATTAACGCGATCTTAAAACTAATCTTAATTCCCCGCACCCCCCCCCCCCCTCCCATCCCACCAAATGGAAACCCTAACATTCCCTCTGGGGGTGGGTGGCGGGGAGGGGGGTGGGGTGGATGGCGGGAGGGGTGGGAGGGGGGAATTCCCAACTGGTTGAGAACCACTGGGCTAGACGCTCGCCTCTAGGGCCTGTGATCACGTATTTGACCCACATATTCGGGTTGGTTATTTGACCGGGGCTGCCAGTTCGACCCAGCCTACAATGGCTATGAAGAAATGTCTCGGAAAGCAAAGTTCGGCGGCGTGCCATTGACCACACCCCCTGAGCGCCGATTGGTTTATACATTGCCAGCCGGCGTGCCACTGACCACACCCCCTGAGCGCCGATTGGTTTATACATTGCCAGCCGGCGTGCCACTGACCACACCCCCTGAGCGCCGATTGGTTTATACATTGCCAGCCGGCGTGCCACTGACCACACCCCCTGAGCGCCGATTGGTTTATACATTGGTGGATCTAGCACCACATGTTCAGTGCTCCTGTTGGCGTGACAAGGGAACCTTGACCTTACACGTGGCCAAGAGGTTACGGATGCTGTTCATAATCCCACATACCGAGTTCGAAACACAGCTGTGGGCGATTTGGCAGTTGCGTTGGTTTTTTATTAAATGGTATGGGTGCAAGTCGTTTAGAAAGCAATGGCAAACTACTGAACATAAACTTGCCCAGGAATCACAAACAGCCAAACCAATGCTGGGGTTGATTGCTACGTCCTGTAAAGGATGTGCAACTAACTTATATATGTAATATTGCGATGTACCCACATACTAATCATCATCATAATCTTTTACTTATACCGTGAAGCGTCGTATAATGAATAGCTGACATTCCAAAGCCCGTGGTTGGCACTGGATAGTGACATTCCATCTGATTGCCCATCCATCCATCCATCATGTGCCATGCCGGAAAGCGTGGGCGGTCATGACTCGCCATTTCACGCGATCACTAGAGTCATGGATCAGCTCCGTGTTCTTGTCTCGACCATGCCATGTGGCCAAGTCATCCAGGTATTTACTTCTCGGTCTTCCCTTTGGTCTCTTCCCTTCGATCGTGAAAGTTGTCACCAAGTTCTCCAATTCATTTCTTCTCATAACATGTCCAAAAAATTTTGACTGTCTACGTCTAATTTCTCTAATCAATTTACGATTTTTATTTGTTTCATGTAGTACTTGGTCATTGGTTTTTCTGTCTGTCCATGGTATTCTTTGCATTTTCCTCAGAAACCACATTTCTGCAGCCATCAGATGTTTTTCAGCTTGACTGCACATTGTCCAAGTTTCACATCCATACACAAGTACAGGCTCTATGTAGCACCTCAACACTCTTTTTCTCGTTTCAATTGACATCCTTTTATTGGTCAGCATGTTTTTCATCTTGCTAAAGACTACTTTCGCCATGGCGATTCTTGTTCTGATCTCTTCAAGGCATCTCCCATCAGATGTTATGACTGTTCCGAAATAGTTGTACCGATTCACTTGTTGAAGAATATTCCCATTTACTTGTATATTACATTGTGGTACTTCTTTCTTTCTTTCTTTCTAGTGACGACCATAATCTGTGTCTTTTTACAATTTAATTCTAACCCCAGTTGTTCACTGTGTGCAACTAATCAATTTTCATTCACCCACCCACCCATAGACCAACAAACAACATTCAACAAACCAGAAGATCTGACCCACACTCAGGACTCCGAGGAAAGGCCAGATTGACACATAATCAGACGGCAACTGACACCATTAGTATTGGAACTCTTCGCTGGTTGCTGATGATGAGGACAGAGCATAAATGGGAATGCCTCGAGTACTATGATGTCATTGTCTACGGGCTTTGAACCAATATCAACAACGTACATATCCCGTGAAGCCACACAGTTTAAGAATCCTTGATCTGCAACGATCCTTTAAAATGCATCTAAATGAACACTACCAACGCATACAAACAGTTTTCTAACATTGGATAAATACATCGGCCATTTCTATGCATAAAAAAGTACGCCTAAAGATCTTTATTCACACTTTGATAAGGTTAATTGCTGACATCACTGAATAAATTACACGAGGAATAAAAGAACTTTAGAAGTATGTAAAGATTTGTGTGAGTAGACAATGCACTTGGAAAGCGTGCACACTGAACAGTAAAATCAATTTTAAAAGCTTTTAAACAGGAAAATGTATTTATTTATTTTTTTTTGCGCTCGTTCGCTTTGACTCAAGCGTGGTCCATACACACTACTTGTAGTTGTACTAGACTGAATTTTGAGTGTAGATTCGCTTTCCCTATAACCAGTGTCCCTCGCCATCGGGCGAACCCATTCCGACTTCAGAGTTGCTTGTAATTTACGTCCCCAAGTCAAGGACGATAGGTCAACATTTTCGTCCAACTGTCCGGTGTAGGGGTTGAACCTCTTAACTCGGCAACAGCACTCCAGATATTTAAGAACACATATTCTTATAAATTCGGCCATGCTGACCTGAAAAATGTATTTTAAATCTTCGTTCCGGAACATGTGGGAGTTGGGGGAAATGAACGAGTTGATAAACTTGCTGGCTCTGTATCCCCTGCAGATGGCCACCCATGTATCGTAGCGATGTTATTACTTCCCTAAGAGAGATGTGGAGAGCGAAGGACTTCAACGTCTGTGAGTCCACTTCGTCGTCCAGAATAAGAAAAGCGGAAGTTATAAGTGGCACAACCAGACACGAGAGGCACGCCGGGAGAATGACGGGCCTCGTCAACCAACACAGAACTGACACTATTAGCCGCCGGACGCTGATGCATATGTTGGGGGGAGGGGGATCTAAGCACCTATGCACTTGTCCGGACTGCAATGATGAACGAACGAACGAACGAGCGAATGAACGAACGAACGAACAAACTTTATTTTCAAAGGGTTAAGAATTGGGCACGCAGGCCCGTCTGACATTCTCTCATACATTATTTGATGATACCCCAAGATATAACTAACGAACTATATATTTTAAAATGTTCAGCCGAACAGAAAACAAAGCAATAGGCTCATTAACCTGTGTCATATAACTGTTGTCGGTGGTCTTTCTTGCCAAGCCAATGGTCAGTGTTCGTTCCACGGCAATATTTTTGTTCTCCATGTACATATACATATACATATGAGAGTAGAACATTACATACAGCTATAAGAAGGAGACAAACAGTATTCTTTGGTCATGTGATGAGAAGAGAGGCATTTGAGGACATCGTGACAATTGGAAAGATCAGTGGGAAAAGAGGCAGAAGCAGAACACGAGAAATGATGATGGATGAAATGAGACGGTGGCATGGAGGACTATCATCAATAGAGTTGATCCAGAACACCAAGGACCGAGATCTGTAGAGAGTCATGAACGCCTACGCCAGCTGGCAAGGCAATGATATATATATATATACCGACAACAGTTATATGACACAAGTTAATGAGCCTATTGCTTTGTTTTCTGTTCGGCTGAACATTTTAAAATATATATAACGATTTACTGTCTGGCATATTTCGCTGCATCTCGTCAGGAACACACTGCAGAAATCATACAATATAAACTGACGCAATAAGATAAATCCTTCAAACTTAAATATACAACACACATATCCGGGAAGGTTAACCCGGTCAACAAATTCCCTCAGATGTCGGATGTGTCGGCCTAACGGCACAAGAACGTAGCTCTGCTGTAAACAGGCCAAAAAAAAACTCCGGATGAACTCAGAAGAAGACAACACACATATTCACACAGTCATTTGAATTGTCTACCACGGTAATTTTAAACTGACCATCATGCCTTTTTGTTTACACTTTCCGAAACATGCATCTGACGAGATGCAGCGAAATATGACATGTAATAAATCGTGCAATCTATTGTTTGTGTGGTAGTTGTTCAAATATTATTGTTGTCTAAAAATTAGTTTGATTTCTCCTTCTCTCCCCGCTGTTCTATAATTGCTAGTCCATACCATGGCATTGTTTAGTCAGTTAGTTAGTTGTTAGGTTATACAAACTGCACATGGAACCATTCACGACGCATCACAACCATGCAACAACACAGACCTGATCCTAGACTGAGACCGCATGAGATGGCGAACCGTGACCGGCATGGCACATGCTGATGATAAATGGGTTATCTTATTTCCACCTCTCTCCTTAGTCTTCTATAAATGCTAATCAATACCGTTGTTTATTTAAGGTCGCAGAATAAATTTAGCATTTGCTATTTTCGTTTTGATACTAACCCAGGAACTTTCTGTACGTGAGTTGTTCGGCTCTTGTTGCGTGTAGCGATCCTGTCTCCATAAACCAGGTCGGTGTCACGTATCCGCCGGCCAGTTTCCGGTTTCTTTGAGAGCTTCCAGAACTGATAAACCTCTCGTCTGCAACACTTACTGCTACATGCTAATGAAGACTGGCTTAAAAAATGGATTAATGTGTTTGTCTGAAAACCACATTGTTTAGGAATTTATGGATTATTTGCAATGTCAGGCCAGCTCCATGTGTACTTTGACGCCTCCTGTTTAACGCATATTCTTCATTTTTTGAATTAAAAGATCACACGAAAGTAAATTCCTGCAGGCCATGGGTGTTGTAGAAAGATAAAGATGGCGTATGGTGTTACTTGGGTAGCCAGATTTTTCTAATATTCTGTAACCAAACGTTAAACAAGTAACACGAGGCATGGTACAATGTTTTAGAGCCGCCACAATGTATTCCTCCGCGCACTCAGAACTACAAAATGTGAAGGTACTAACACTTCACACACCCACACCAGCTTCCTGCAATGGGACTTATTTTTTGGTGGTAGCAGGCTCGTTAAAGTAATGGTTACGACGTTACACTAACAATGGCATAAGCGCGGTCGGAGGAGGCTACGATGTCAAATCTCGGCGTCCGCTAGAGGGGGGGGGGGTCATTGGAAACTTATCCCTCCCTGGGCTCAAGTCTACAAGATGTGATTATTCTAGCACATCACATGCCCACGGGAGATCCCTGCTCATGGCGACTTTTAAAAATAAACATAGTATAACTGTGTTTCCTGACCCCTGGCTAAGGGGTTAAGGACGCTGTTTGTAATCCCGTATACCCACGTACGAAAAACATCTGCGCGAGATTCGGCAGCGGATCGCGTCGCCTTAGTTTCTTACAGAAAGGTATGTGAGCCGGTCGTTCAGAAAGCAAGGGCGAACGTAAAACTTGCCAAGACATCAACAGCAGCTGAAAAATGTTGGTGTTGACTGCGATGTCCTGTAAGTGGGATATGCAATAATATTAACAACAACAGCAACAACAACAACAACAACAACAACAACAATAATAATAATAATAACAATAATAATAACAATAATAATAATAAAACAATAATAATAATAACTGTGTTACTGTTATAGGACGACATTAGAGAGCTCTAACAGAGACTTAAGGAAATTAGGAGGACAAGTAAGAATAGCGAAATCATGTTCGGATTTATAGATTATAGTAGACACGACCATTTTCACGGCACACTAGTACGCAAAATGGCAAACTACTGAACATAAAACTTGCCAAGACATCAACAACAGCAAACAATGCTGGTGTTGACTGCAAACGTCCTGTAAAGTATATGCAACTAACTAACTAGTGCGCAAAATATACACGTAGCAATAAAATGGGTAGTATTCCAAGTAGCGACGATGCACTTAAACTACGGAAGCCGACAGGACAACAACAACAACAACAACAACAACAACAACAACAACAACAACAACAACAACAACAACAACAACAACAACAACAACAACAACAACAAAATCAAACCTAGGACAGAAGCTAATGTGATTTCACCGGGAGGAGTTGAGTTTAAGATCTTGGAAGGATGGTTATTATCTGGGCTGTTAGAGGACAAGTAGACTGTTCGAGATAATAAAACGGATCATTAGAAGTCTCAAGGACATTAGCAAGTAGTATTCAAGATGAAGGAATCATGCAAGTTTATTGGAGTTGATCATTATAGTGACGAGGGACACTGCCAATAGAAATCATGAATTGACTGGGAGATTTTATGAAGTTGATTGCTTTCATATAAGACTTTTTATCAAGTATGTCAAATCGTGGAAATTTCAGTTTGAAGAAGTCGAAATAAAGAATTTGTCCGATCTTAAAAGGGTGAACGAACGAACGAACGAACAAACTTTATTTTAAAAGGCTAACAAATTGGGCACGCAGACCCGTCTTACATTCGGCCCTTTCAATCACTCATCTTTCATTCATCAAATGTGCATGTTACATTAACATAGGGAAAAAAACATTGTCAAATGGATTTTGTAAGCATAAATAATGCATACTACGAATGATACATTCACATGAGAAAACAAAAAAGAACAATATCAAATGAAAATTGTAAACATAAACAGTGCATATTGCAACGTTGTGAGACACATCCACCATCCACCCTCATATCCCGCAGCCACCAACACATCCCCCACCCACCAAACCTCCCCCACCCACCAAACCTCCCCCACCCACCCACACATACCTCCACGCACTCACACAGAACCAGACAAACATACACGCCGCCTGTGTGGCACAATTCCCAAACCACACACACATCCTGACACACCAAGAAGAAGAAGAAGAAGAAGAAGAAGAAAGAAGAAGAAGAAGAAGAAGAAGAAGAAGAAGAAGAAGAAGAAGAAGAAGAAGAAGAAGAAGAAGAAGAAGAAGAAGAAGAAGAAGAAGAAGAAGAAGAAGAAGAAGAAGAAGAAGACGAAGAAGAAGAAGAAGAAGAAGAAGAAGAAGAAGAAGAAGAAGAAGAAGAAGAAGAAGAAGAAGAAGAAGAGAAGAAGAAGAAGAAGAAGAAGAAGAAGCCACACACACATACCCCCGCCAACCCATACATCCCGCACCTATCCACACACATATCCCGCAATCTCACAATTTTCCCCACCCACCCACACACACATCAGCCAACCTACACCCACTCACCCACCCAATATTCGTCACCTCTCAACTACTCATCCCCACCTATACACACATCCCCACCCATAAACACATCTCCCCACCTTCCCACACATATCCCCCACCCATAACCCAAAAACACACACCTTCCACCCACACAAACCCCGCCACCCACATATACCCCACCCACACACATCCGCCGCTCACACACATCTTCTCACAACTACAACCTCCCCCACCCATACACTCATCTCTCACACACATCCACCCACTCACGTACTCATCCATCAACCACTCACACCCACACATCACCCACGCGCCCATCAACACATGCATTTCTCATCTACCCTCCCACCAACACACACCCCAACCACCCAGCCAATCACACATCCCTCATCCTTGCATACATCCTTCAATCACCTGCACATCCCATATCTCCCCCACCTCTCACACATCTCCTCTCCCACACAAAACGCCACCCATAAACACATTCCCTCCCCCTCCGCCACACACACACACATCCCCCACATACATTCCCCACACACATCCCCGCCAACACATCTCCCCACCCACTCACACATACAAACATCCTCACCACCCACACATACATCCTCCACCCACTCACATTTACTCCATCCACACTCACACACTCCCACCCACACAGACATATCCCATTCACAGACACCCCCTCCCCACACACACACACTCATCCCCCACACCCATTACACACCCATCCCCCAACCCACACAATCTCCTACACACCTATTCACCCACCCAAACACACACTCCTACCCACACCCCCTCCCAACCCACCAACACCCACATACTTCCAACTATCCTCTCAAATATCCCCAACACACACACACACACACACACACATCCCTCACACACATACATCCATCACCGACTACACATCCCTTCACACATCCACACATCACCCATTAACCCATACACATGCCCCACACACAACCCCTCCACACATACATTCCCCACACCCCCACACACACACACACACACACATATCTCTCACCAACACACATGCTCACATCTAGATACATACATGATGCCTCACATGGAAACTAATAAGAACAAACTCCCACACTTTACACACAGTTGAGACACTGGCGATTGTCGTGAGAAATTCTCGCAATTGCAAGAGGTGGAGAAAAAATTGTACATATACATTATGTAGCGTAAAATTTAGTGATGCAATTCAACTCTCTCTTTTCTCTCTCTCTCTCTCCCCCCCCCCCCTCTCTCTCTCTCTCTCTCTCTCTCTCTCTCTCTCTCTCTCTGTCTCTCTCTCTCCCACTCACTAACTCTCTCGCTCACATCACAGTAATGTTATATTATACATGATAAAATCAAGTGGCATACGAAATGATAAGATGAGAATTTAAAAAAAAAAAATATGGAATGGCATGTTACAGGACAATCAAGTCGCATTCAAAATGATACCTCGTACCTCGTAATATGAAAGATTAGACTACATAAAAAAATATGGAATATCATGTTACATGACATGCGTGGGCTCAACTCTCTCTCTTTACATACACACACTCTCACACATTCATTCTCTCTCTCTCTCTCTCTCTCTCTCTCTCTCTCTCTCTCTCTCTCTCTCTCTCACTCACACTCACTAACTCTCTCACTTACTCTACAGTAATTTACATGAATTCATTTTATGCATGTTAAAATCAAGTGCATCAAAATGATAATATGAATGTGAGAATACACAAAACATATGAAACAGCATGTTAGATGACATGCGTGCGCTCAACTCTCTCTCTCTCTCTCTCTCTCTCTCTCTCTCTCTCTCTCTCTCTCTCTCTCTCTCTCTCTTCTCTCTCACACACATGTACATACACACACCCACACACAACATACACACGCAAATACACACTTATACCCACTCACATACACACACCTACACACATCCATATACTTACGCACACGTACTCCCATAACACCCGAATATACACTCCCTCGCATACACTGCATGCATGCACACTTACACACACAAAGATATACAATACATACACGAACATATACACACACACTCATCCATACACACATACACACACGCACATGCATATAAACGTATATAAACACATGAACGCACACCTAACACACGTACAGACATACACACAGAGGCACACACAGATATACACATGTACACACACATATACACCAATACACACATCCAGACATGCACACACATACATCCACACTTTCTCATACACTCTCTCATTCACCCACGCTCTCTCCTTTACACACTCACTCGCTCTCACACTCACTCATTCGCGCACATACACGCATACTCACAAATTCTCTCTCACTCACTCACACTCCCTTACTCACTCACTTACTCGCTGACTCTCTAACTCACACTCACTCACTAACTTTCACACTCTATCACACAGACAGTCAGACACACAACACACCTACTCTCTGAGATTCACTCATTCTCTAACTAAATATCTCACACATATGTCCACACTCACTTTTACACTCACTCAGGCACACGCGCATGTATACACTCTCACTCTCACTCATACTAATTCTTCCACTCACACTCTTACTCACTCACTCTCTCACCCACTGTCTCGCTCACACACATACAGTGAAGAATGATAGTGGAAAAATGATACCAGTAGGTGACTTATGGAGGCATATAGTCGGTATGAAGTAAGTATTGAAAAAGTTTTCGGTTGAATGTGTAGGGACTCATTGGTGTTTTCAGATCTGGTGGAAGGCTATTTTTTTTTTTTAATTGTTATTGCATTTGTCATGGATTTTTACATTGACAACGCGAAGTATTTTCTACAAATCAAGATTTGTACTACTATTAATCATGTACTGGCTAATCAATCCTCATTCCAGCCGGGTCTGTTTGTTTAGCTGAGCTTATGGTGCTGTGACAATAGTAGACAATTAAAGTTACTGTATGAATATACGTGTTGTATAATTCAGCTTTAAGGATTTATTTAATCACCTTAGTTGTGTGATGTCTGCTGTATGGATCTGACGAGAAGCATCGAAATATACCAGGCAACAAATTGTCAGATCTATTGTTTGTGCCTTCGTTATTCAAATAGTTTCATCTCATAATAACTGCTGGAATGGAAAGAGCTGAATCTTGCCAACCAGCTTGTTATGCAGTTGTGAAATAATACAACCACATAAAAATTGCCCAAATGCCCATCAAAGACGACGAAGAAAATAAAACATGTTTCTTCCTTCACGTCCCTCGATCAGTGAATCCCCCACACAGCCTGTGGCGTGCAATTGCTGACTTACACGCAAGTGCACGATAATAACCGAAAACTGCACGAACACACAATTGCCTCCGAAGAATCCAAGCTCTTTAGGCTCTCCCATCGACGTGTGCATTGCTCTAATTAAGGCAATTCGCTTTTATTCTATTTTCCACATCGTTGTCTGAATTGCTCTAATTAAGACGTCACTCGCATATTCTGTTTTTATTTACACCGATATTCTTTCAGTCCGCGCTGGAGGAATCGCCCTGATTTTATTTATCGTGGCTTCTATTTGAATTATTTCGCTTTGGTGTAGTTGGTAGAGTGAATGCCCACCAGGACAGTAGTTCGTGTTCAAACCCCATCCGACACGCCCCCCCCCACCCCCCACACCCGACCAAAACGGCTTTATGGTAGATCCAGGGTTTTAAAAAAGGACAACAATAAAGGTAAAAGACCTTGTATTACTCTTTAAGGCACACGGTAACAAACCCATTTTTCTATACACCAACCGGCAGTCAGTGGGGGAATGTGCTCTATTTCTCTCTAGTCGCTTTTACTTCCCACAGCCCTTCCTGGTACCCATTTTAGGCTGATTATAGATGTCTCTTTTACTTCCATTATCTCTCTCTCTCTCTCTCTCTCTCTCTCTCTCTCTCTCTCTCACAGACTCTCATTCTTCATCTCTAATACTCTCTCTCTAAGTCACTCTGTATCTTTTTCTCACTCACTCTCTCTCTCTCTCTCTCTCTCTCTCTCTCTCTCTCTCTCTCTCTCTCAGACTCTCATTCTTTATCTCTAATACTCTCTCTAAGTCACTCTGTCTCTTTTTCTCACTCACTCTTTCTCTCTCTCTCTCTCTCTCTCTCTCCTCTCTCTCTCTCTCTCTCTCTCTCTCTCTCTCTCTATCACATATAAAATACCTTGTTACACTCTTTAAGGCTCATTCGGCACATGGTCACAAATCCATCTTTCTGTTCACCAGTGGGTTCTCAGGTGAGAATGTGGTCAGTACCACACTGATCGCTTTTACTTCCCAAAAAATTTTTTTGGTACCAATTTTAGCTTGGGTTACCATGACAGCCTAAGTCAGTTTAAAAATAAAACCACCACGATGCGGATTTAAACTCACGACCAGCCAGTCGACAGGAGGGCGTTTAGCCACTACACCACCACGGCTCCTACCACACTGGAACCTGGCACTTTCTAGAATTCTGCTTCTTTCGTTCGCTTGAAATATGTCTATATCTGCAATGTCGTCTCTTGCATGAATTGAACTGTTTTTTTTCAGTTCACACAGTGGTCCATAGAGTTTATCTTCCACTGTCGTCTCTCTAGGCCAGAAGGTTTGCCTAGATATGTTATATTTTGGGCAGTCTTGGAGTATGTGCTCTGCTGTCTGCGACGCCAATCCACATGTGCACATGGCTGATTCACCAATCTTGAATTTTGTATACATGTGGTTGCGTAATCTATTGTGTCCTGTTCTGAGGCGCAGAATAATGACTTGTTCTGGTCTGTCCATAATGTGGTAGTCATCTTGAGCAGGTTTTGGTGGCTTTCTGACTGATTTGATCATTCTTTTCTTTTGGTGGTATGTAACGGGCACATCAGGCTGTTCTTCTTGGGCTCCTTCCTTAGCCAATTGATCAGCTCTGTCGTTTCGGGTACTCCACAGTGGGATGGTATCCACTGTATGGTGACTTTATGCTGACTGCTAAGTTCAGAAAGTAGTGTCCTTAGTACTGGCAATTTCCCAGAGAGGAGCGCCTCGAGTACTGATTTTGCATCTGTTAGTAGCACCACAGGTTGTGTACCATTGCTGTTATTTAGTAATTTCTCTGTTGCTATCTTGATTGCCTCAATTTCGGCATCATAGTTATGGCAGTACTTTCCTGTCGGTACTCTGGCTGTGTCCCTAGTATTATTTGGGTATTCTATGTACACTCCCGCTCCTCCATTTCGAACAGCATTTTGTGCTGACCCATCTGTGTAGACTCGGATCCAGAGGTCCTGTGGGTATTCTTCATCAAGGAAGCTGAGAGTGGCTGTTCTGCGCTGCACACTGTTCTGTTCTTCCTTGTCAAATATTCCTCTCACTTTTGTCTGAATTTGTAACGATAGTCTATGCTCATCTTTCCATGGAGTTTGCTCTGGAATAGTTGTTAGGGGGATACCAACTGTGGGCAGATCAGTGGTTTCTCTGCAGAGTCGTTTGGCCTGGTGAATAAAACTACTTCTTTTCAACCGCCCCATAGCTAGGTTTTCAAATCTGTTCTTCATAGGGTGGCCTGGCAAGCTGAGGAACTTTTCTGCTTGTATTAGCGTTTTCGTATCTCTGCGCTCACTCAGTGCCTGTGTCCTCCCCATCTTCTCCATTTCCACTATAGGGGTTGATCTCATCCCTCCTGTGGTGACTCTAAGTGCTTGATTTTGCACTTTGTCCAGCTCTTGTAGTGTGGTTTTGATGCCGAACACCACTGCAGTTGACCCGTATTCCAGGTGTGGTCGTATGCTCTGTTGATAAACTTTGCTAAGTATTTTCCCACTGGCTCCCCATGTGGTTCCACTTAGCTTTCTCAGGATGGCTATTTTCCTTCTGGCTTTTGCGACTGATTTGTTGATGTGCTTTCTCCATGTCAGCTTGCCATCAAATGTTACTCCAAGGTATGTTGGTTCTTTATCTTCTCTTAGGGGTGTTCCATTTATCTGGATGATCCCTGCCTTTTGTTTTGGAGAGAGGGTAAATAGGGTGGTGCTGCACTTGTCAGTGTTTATGCTGACACACCATCTATTTGCCCATGCAGCAAATGTATCTACAGCTCTTTGTAGCAATCTGGTGGCCACTGATGCATATTCATTTGTGCTCCATAGAACCAGGTCATCGGCGTACATTGCCGCTTTAATTCCATGCGGTAGGTGAGCAACAAGATCATTGATGAAGATTAGAAAAAGTGTGGGGGACAAGACTCCGCCCTGGGGGACACCGTGACGCAGTAGTACTTTCTTGCTCTTGAGTCCGTATATCTGTACTCGGGCTCTTCTGTTGTGCAAGTATGCTTTCACCCATTTGTACATTCTTCCATTGACTTTGCAGTTTCTCAGTTTCTTCATCAGACCTTCTTTCCAGACTTTGTCAAAGGCTTTCTTCAGATCTATCCATGCCGCAAGCACCAGCTTCTTCTCTTGGAATGCATCCTCAATTTCTTGAGAGAGGTAGGTTGTCTGATCTTCCGTAGAGTAGCACTGCCTAAAGCCAGCCTGCTGTGGCACAAGGATGTTTTTACTTTCAATGTACCACTGCAGTCTGTGATTGATGATGCGCTCCAGTGTTTTGCAGAGACAGCTGGTGAGGCTAATTGGTCTGTAGCTAGAGGCAATGGAACCATCTTTCCCTGATTTTAGGAGGGGTATCATGATTGCTTCTCTCCAGGCTTGTGGAACACTGCCTAAGGTCCAGCTGTTATTGAAGATCTGCAACAGCTTTGTTTTAGGCCTCTGTTCCTAGGTTCCTGATCATTTCAATGGAGATACCATCAGCTCCTGGTGACTTTCTCATTTTCAGTTTTGATATGGCTAGCTCCAGTTCGCTGATTGTGATGGGTGCCTCCAAAACCTCATGTACTATTTCCTTCTGTCCTGTATGTTGTCGTTTCTCTCGAATCTCTTGTTGTTTCTCTGGACTAATTTTGATATTGCTATCTTGTGCGAACGAGTCCGCAAAATGGTCAGCTGCTTGCTTTCTTGTTAAGATTTTTCCATCTTTATGTAGATGTATTTTTGAGTTTCTCCCTGTGCCCTCGTCATTAAGCTGTTTTATTAGCTTCCACAATTTCCTTGTGTCTCTTTCAAAGTTCAGAGACTCCGTTTTCTCCTGCCAGCTTTTCCGTCTAGCCTGCAGCTTGGCCCTTTGAAATTTGGCTTTTGCATGCTGGAATTTATTGTGGTGCTCTTGGCTGGGTGTGGCCTCTGCTTGCTTTCTACACACTTCAACATCATTATGCAACTGTTCCAGTTCACTACTCCAGTAGGGTTTATATTGTTTACGGGCTCCTCTTGGTACTGTTTCTCGCGCTGCCTGTAGTATGCATTTCCCAAACTCTTCAACTGCTTTATTTATGTCTTTCTCAGTGTTCAGGTTTCTAACCAGTATGCTGGTGCGATGCTTGTACATTGCCCAGTCTGCTTTCTTGTAGTTCCTACCTCGAGAGGGTGCTGCTTTCACTTACAAGCTCATTTTCTACGGTTAGAAAGACTGGCCGATGGTCACTGCCACCAAGTTGTTTCCCAACAATTCGTGTAATGTTCCACTCCAGGTCTGGTGAATGAAAAGCCAGGTCAGGTGTAGTTGTAGAGTGCCATGATCTCGAGTAGAAAGTATGTGGGTCAGGACGGCTTGTTAATCAACATGAATCTATTCTCATCCTGCCAGTCTTCCAGTCTCTCTCCTCTCTGGTCCATGTGATCATAGCCCCAGCTCTGCGAGTGGCTGTTGAAATCGCCACACACAATCATTTTTTCTTTTAGTGGTAGAGTGTCCAGTGCCTGTGGGCGGTCACTTGGACAGTAGTAATTGATCAGATGTAGATCTGTATTACCTGTCTTAAGTTTAAGTGTCTGATACTCAGCCCCTTCCATGTAGACTTTGATTTGGGAAGCCATGATGTTATTTCTTACAAGGGTCAGTATCCCACCTTTTCGCCTGTCCTTTCGGTCAGATCGGTAACACTGGTAGCCTCTGATTTTGAAGACTATATTTTCATTGAGGTGAGTTTCTTGCAAGCAACATATGCTTACTTTTTCTTGGTCCAAGATTTTTTCTAATTCTATTGTTTTGTTGCTGACTCCCTCCGCATTCCAGTGCATTATTTTAAGTCTTCGTTTAGTATGGCCAGTCGTCCTATTCTCATGTCCCCTGGCTCCACAGGACATCTGAGAAGGACCTCCAGTAGTTGGGGTTGGACCCTTTCGAGACATAGGGCCCGGCACTGCACCTGCCTGGGGGTCCAAAGCAGGGCGAGCACCATAACGATTAGCAGTAGTCGACATATTCCATTTTGCGTGATTGCGTGGCATCCTGATTTCTGTGGTGCGCCTCTTGGCTGGTTGCCTCCGTCTTCAGCACCTTTCGTTGCTAGAGCAGACTGTGGTCTCACTCGAGTGTAGATGTGTACGCGCGCACACGCCTGTCTGCGCATGCATGTACGTGCATACACATCTAGAGCATACTGGTTATTTTCCGGCGCCAGAGACTCGCCGTCGCCCCTTCTCCTGTTAGTTTAAACGGGCCCGCCACGTGAAGGCCAGGAGTTGGACTTTTGCTGCATAGGTTATGTATTCACGAGCCATTGAGGTATTTAAGCAATGTTGGGCGCTCACCCCAACACCGCGCCTCGGCTACATACAGCAACATTTGGAACCCACTTTCTAGAATGTTCTGGGAAGAAAATGTGTCTAGAAAGGGAACTAACTGCTCTCCAAATTTCATAAGCAGTGGCCAAGAACGTCAAACACCAACAGCAGTATATGCAATCCTTCATTAAAAGTCACTTCATTGTCGTTTACAGGACGTCGCAATGAACCTCAGAATTGTTGGTGGTTTGTGATTTTCTATGCTATTTTACGTTCATTACTTTGCCATTAGATTGTCTGGGCAATTTTCTCATTAAAACATTAATCCGTCTCGAAGAAAGATTTGAATACAAAGCCACCGAGCCGAGCCGGCCAGCTTGCTAGCCGCTGCACCACTTCTCTCCACCTCAAGCACCACAATTCCTGCAGTTTTAGAAGCCTATATAGTGCAAACCTGATAAGGCGAACTCACCTGGGACCCAAGAAATGTTTCTTCTTATCAGCTATTCCTCTTATAAGAGATCAAGGATATAGTAATGCATTTACAGCGTACACTACAGTATTGTTCTTCTCAACAGAAATTCGCCACAATCGAGATCGCCCTAAGCGGTTTGAACTGTATACGGTTCGAACTGTATGCCATCTTAAAGAACATACCGATCAGCGTGGCCGAATGGATTCGAGCGCTCGTAATTAAACTTCCGGTGTGCTGATGCCGAGGTGGCTTACACCTAATAGTTGGACTAAAATGTTGACTTCAGGTCCTTGAATTATAGACGTAATTACAAGTAGCTCAGAAGTCGGAGTGGGTTCACCTGATGGCGAGGGACACTTGTAATAGGGAAAGCTAATCCACACGCAAATATAAGTCCAGTACACTCTCCTGAAGTGCCATCAACTACTACTACTAATACTACTACTACTACTACTACTACTACTACTACTACTACTACTACTACTACTACTACTACTACTACTACTACTACTACTACTACTACGACTACTACTACTACTACTACTACTACTACTACTACTACAATTACTACTACTACTACTACTATTACTACTACTACTACCACTACTACTACTACTACTACCACTACTACTACTACTACTACTACTACTACTACTACTACTACTACTACTACTACTACTACTACTACTACTACTACTACTACCACTACTACTACTACCACTACTATCACTATTACTACTACTACTACTACTACTACTACTACTACTACTACTACTACTACTACTACTACTACTACTACTACCACTACTACCACTACTACCACTACTACAACTACTACTACTACTACTACTACTACTACTACTACTACTACTACTACTACCACTACTACTACTACTACTACTACTACTACTATCACTACTACCACCACTACTACTACTACTACTACTACTACTACTACTACCACTACTACTACTACCACTACTACTACTACTACTACTACTACTACTACTACTACTACTACTACTACTACTACTACAACGACTACCACTACTACTACTACCGCTACTACTACTACCACTACTACTACCACCACTACTACTACTACTACTACTACTACTACTACTACTACTACTACTACTGCTGCTGCTGCTGCTGCTGCTGCTACTACTACTACTACTGCTGCTGCTGCTGCTGCTGCTGCTACTACTACTACTACTACTACTACTACTACTACTACTACTACTACATTCAGCAGCAGCACCGGGTGTTTAAGAACAAACGTTCTTATTTATTCGGCCACGCTAACCTCCATGCTGGGTTTGATTCGGAAAATTAAGACAGCGTGAATGTTTTTAACTGATTCAGTGACAAACAAAATGTAGGTTTGGGCGAGACATGGTACATAACACAACCCAACCCCAAATAAAGAAACATTTGACGCCTGATTTTGCATAAATGAGGCCTGCTAAATCCAAATATCACATTTATTTGTCTGGAGCAGCTCTAGTTTTTGGGATACATGCATTTGTGTATTTAATTAATATTATTACTGTATTTTCTGTATAAGGCTCTGGAGAAAGGGAAAACAAAAAACCTATTACTATTACTAGTCCCTTACAAAATGTGGAATGCTAATGGTTTGGAGAGAGCCCAAGAACCACTATGATGACTGTTATTTCTGTGTTGTCAATATTAAGGGAATTAATGGGGTGAGGGGGGATCACAAAAAATGGAATTCTGTATATTAAGATTCTGCTAGACGACCTGTTCCACACGGAGATGACATACAATTCAAACTTTCAGTCGGATTTCGGCGTGAAATGAATGATCTAATCCGAGATCTATACCTCTTCAAGGAATCTTCTGAACTTTTGGCTTCAAGATTGAAAGAAAAACAATTACTAACTGCTGAAATAAAGGTTATATTTTGTCGCAGCATAAAGCAAGGTTTTCTTCCATTCTTTTATAAAGAAAACAGCCTTGTGATTTGTACTTATGTAGGAAGTCTTGTAAACGAAATTGGTCTACGTTATACACCAGATGAGTGGCGGCTTATCATTGACAGCTCTAAAAGAAGTTTGAAAGGTGTTCTCTTTCACAATGGTAACAAATATTGCTCAATTCCAGTTACCCATTCAAGTACAATGAAGGAGGGGTATGTTACAATGAAAGTTGATGAAAGAAATAAAGAGGAGACAAGTGAAATATTTTGGCCACGTTAAAAGACATGACACTCTTATAAAAACCACACTGGAAGGCAAGGTTGAGGGCAAGCGAGCAAGAGGTAGACAACGATACAAGTGGGAGGATAACATCAAGAGATGGACGAACATCAGCCTGACAGAATGTACAGTCAAGGCGAGAGACAGACAGTGTTGGAGAACCATTGCAGCCAACCTTCATTGCGGAGACGGCACCTGTTTGATTGTTTGATTGATGCTACAATAAGCGCAGTTCTGAAGAAATTGAAGTATTTATAACATAACTGGGTGGTTTGTGTAGATCTTAAAATGATGAACATTTAACTTTGACAGCAAAGGGGATTCACCAAAATATCCATGCTTTATATGTTTTCTACTGCCACCATTACACATAAAGCTTGGCTTTATAAAGCAATGTGTTAAAAGCACTGAACAGAGATGGTAACTGTTTTAATTATTTATGCAGAAAGTATTCGGGATTGAGCATAGAAAAACTTAAAGCTGGAATTGTTGATGGACCTCAAATTAGAAAGTTAATAAGCGATCCAAATTGTATTGATTCGATGAACATAACAGAGTCCACAGCCTGGTCACCATTCTTGGCCATGGGAATGTTATTCCCATGGGAATCCCACGGGAAAAGTCCCTTGGGATGGGATGGGATGGGGTGGGATGGGACAGGCATAAATTACCATGGGATGGGATGGGAAAGGACAGAAAAAAATTGTTCCATGGACAAGCCTGCCATTTGTTTTAGTTGTGCAAATTTTCTGGGTAACTTTAAAGCAGACAATTATTCTTAATTAGAGGAAAACATGTTGTCGAGTTTTTGTGAGCATAAAATCGTACTACTTCCATAACCATTTACATTTCTTTTCCAAGAATCTTGGAGACTTTAGTGGGGAGCAAGGTGAAAGACTTCATCAAGATATAAAAACAATGGAAGAGAGATACGAGGGGCTTTGGGATGCCGGCATGATGGCAGATTACTGTTGGACCCTTAAGGGTGACTGTCCGGGCGTATTCCAGGAAGTCCTCGAAAAGAAACTTTTTGTGTGTTGACTACAGATAAAAACATGCTAGTGTTAAAGTTTTAATACATGTTTGGTGTAATATTTGAAGGCAATAAATACACAGTAATTACATATAATATAAATGCATATTACAGTCAAAATGTCACTGACGGCACCTAACTTTAGGCTTGTACATAACAATTGCCCTACCAAGTTGGTAATTATTAGCTATTTCAAAAACTAGAGCTTATAAAAAAAATCTGTTTACATTTTTTTAAATCAGCAACACAAAATTACCCAACAACAGCTATAAAATGTAAAAAGGGCAAAAACCAAAAAAT
>JACEFZ010014770.1:0-31657 GCA_014155875.1 Cepaea nemoralis | reverse complement strand
AATGAATGAATGAATGAATGAATGAATGAATGAATGAATGAGCTACAAACGCGGGAAGCGAGAAAGGAATAGTCAGTCAATACACGCTGATGGAGATAGTGAGGAAGGGATCTAGGCACATGTTGACTAATAGTTCCATGTGCAACGAGGATGATCTACTGACTAACAAACCAACATGTGTACACAAAAGGTGACAATTACAGGCTGAAAGTATAGCACGGATATGCGTACAAAATCTACCACAAGTGTACAGAGTTTGGTGGTTAAACCATAACAGCCATGGAAAGTATGGCTGCTTGGCTGGCACACCTCAGTCCGGTGTATTGACGTTCCCGTTGCCTCCGTACTGACATTCCTCCTGACCCGGTACCCAAGTATCAATTCACGGAAAGTGTGTTGCAGAGTTCTCCTTCCCCTCTCAAAGGACAAACCGCAGCGGGGTGTGCTAAGTGGGTCCTGGAGCTTCACATCTGTGGAGAGGCATGGCGATCCCTGAACTGTTGCGCAGACTATTTTCCCACTGTACTTACATCTGTTTAAGTCTTCCCCTTCCTCTCTTACACAATGTTTTTCTCCCTGTCATACATCTTTCGGTCTTCCCCTTCCTCTCTTACCCAATGTTATCCCATCTGTATCACATATGTCTAAGTCTTCCGCTTCCTCTCTTACCTAATGTTTTTTCCACTGTACTTACATCTTTCTGTCTTCCCCTTCCTCTCTTACCTAATGTTTTCCCCACTGTACCTACATCTTTCTGTCTTCCCCTTCCTCTTACCTAATGTTTTCCCCACTGTACTTACATCTTTCCGTCTTCCCCTTTCTCTCTTACCTAGTATTTTCCCCCACTGTACCTACTACATCATTCTGTCTTCCCCTTCCTCTCTTACCTAATGTTTTCTCCACTGTACCTACATCTTTCTGTCTTCCCCTTCCTCTCTTACCCAATGTTATCCCATCTGTAACCACATCTGTCTAAGTCTTCCTCTTCCTCTCTTACCTAATGTTTTCCCCACTGTACCTACATCTTTCTGTCTTCCCCTTCCTCTCTTCCATAATGTTTTCCTCACTATACCTACATCTTTCTGTCTTCCCCGTCCTCTCTTATCTAATGTTTTCCCCACTGTACCTACATCTTTCTGTCTTCACCTTCCTCTCTTCCATAATGTTTTCCTCACTATACCTACATCTTTCTGTCTTCCCCGTCCTCTCTTACCTAGTGTGTTCCCACCATCTCTACTTTTTCCACTGTCTTCCTCCCTTTCTCTTGCCTATTATCTTCCCCTTCATCTCTTGTCTTCCTCAACCAGTGTATTTCACAGTATCTTTTTATACATACCACACATACTTGGAAGTCCCCAAACGAAGCTGAGTGTTATCGTGATCAGACGGTGTAATACGACTGCAGCTTAACGAAGCGTGACATATTCGAGCAAATTAACCAACACAATCAAAACAAGCCCGGTTAACTTCTGCAATAGAAAATCTCCGAGTAACGGTTGGTAGCCCAAGGTACGAGATGTTTCATCAAGATCAAAGCTAGACTGCTTACCGGTGCCAGACCAGCCGTGGCGGAATCACAGCTGGTTGACTGCCCCTCACTTTCATGGATATAGCTGGTTGTCGTTAATGATGATTGGAGTTTTTAATTCATTGATGACGGCTAGCCTGGTTGTCAGGATCTTATATTAGGCTCGTTGGCTAACACATGTGAGACAGTACAAGTACAACGTAAGTCGACGTAAGACACAGCAACAAGTTCAATGGATTTATTACCACGTTAAATACATAACAATAGTTACAGCAATGTACAACATATAACAACTCACAACCACAAAACAGCTCATAGGTCTAACGCTCACGATATCAGTCGTTCAGCTCACAACCACGGAGATTCACACAAAACGCCTTGCTCTCGACACACACGTCCGCTCATTATCCTTTCACGCAATGATGTTACATACACAAATGATGATATGGGTTTCAATACTGGAGTGGAATCAGTTAACATTTGGCGATAAATTGTTAATGGGCCGCGTGGTTTGGCACCATAGATGAGTTCAAAAGGAGAGAAACCGGTACTAGAATGTGGTACCTCGCGATAAGCAAAAAGGACAGCTGGTAAGTATAGATCCCAGTTATTGGGGTGATCTTGAGTTACTTTAGCTAGCATGTGCTTCAGATCCCCATTAAGCTTTTCTATTATCCCGCTCGAGTGAGGATGATAGGGGCTATTGAAGACTTGCTTCACTCCTAACATTTTAGTGAAAGCTTGGGTGGATGCGGCGATAAATTGAGTGCCTCTATCAGACTGGATAGTATCTGGAAACCCAATTCTGGAGAAAATATGGAAGAACACTTCCATGATATCGTTGGCAGTAATGTTCTTTAACGGAATCGCTTCTGGCCAGCGACTACATTGATCAATAATTGTTAGTATATATTTATTCCCTCTAGTTGTTGTATGACTAAGAGGGCCCACAATGTCAACTGATAATTTTTCAAAAGGTCGACTGGCTAAGTCAGTGACTTGTAACTTTGCCTGTGGGTGTTTACCTCTCTTTACCAGTTTCTGGCATGTATCACAACTTCTGCAATATGTTTTTATGTCATTACAGAATTTTGGCCAATGAAACTGTGTCAATAGTCTTGACCTGGTTTTAACATATGCCATATGACCTGCAAAAGGTATATCGTGAGCAAGATGTAAAGCTTGCTTGCGATAAGTAGTTGGTAACACAGTTTGCTTTGTTGTAACGTCACCTTTGGTGTAGTACCTGGTGAGTACATTATTGTATAAAGCAAAATGCCATTTAGCATTTTTCGTTACTCTTGGCTTTTTGCCGATCAGGTCAAAATACTTTGACAGTGAAGGATCAGCTTTTTGAGCTGTTATGAATGTTTCCTTCATCGAGTCACTAGGTGGTACTTCTGGGCTAAGCATTTGAATAGCCTCAGTTTGGTTACTATCATCTTGCACTCTAGCAGTAGCTCTTGTTACTGCGTTCACACACTCAATGACATCAGATGATGATGGAATGATATCGTCAATGATGTGATGAGAACTTAGTGCTGCATTAGCTAACATACATTCAACTGGTGATATGACATTTTCAATGACATTTGGTGGTGATGTGTTATCATTAATACATAGTGATGTTATGTCATGGTTATGATGTTTGTCATTCACTTCCGGTAAATTCCCGATGATTATATCGCACACTGGGTTTGTAAGTGCTGCGACTTTTACTTTTCCGGTGAGGAATGGTGTTTCGATGTATGCCCAAGCTAATGGATATTTTTCAATATTGCCTGAAAATGTTCTACATGTGATGTGTCTACCTGTGTAGTCTGTAGGTGTTATGAATGTTGTTTTCAGGCCAATAAGTGTACTCCCGGTGTCGCGAAGTACTGTAGCACTCTTGCCATTAACGTACCCGTGATAGATGTCTAACTTGCCTTTTGAGTCTATTACTAAGTTACCTTCCTCATTAGCAATAGGGATGGCGTGCCCGCATGTTAAGATACCATTCTCAAAGAAGGTATTACAGACAGTGCATGTGTTGGAACTAAATACGTCACAAGCCTGTGCTGCATGTACAGGATGTTTTTCTGTATTTTCGTCTTCTGACGCTGAACTATCGAACAAGGCGGCATTGGCTTTGTTGGTCATATGCCTGCCTTTACAATCCATGCGATGGTGACCGTATGCCTTGCAGAGAAAACATTTTCGTAAGCTTTTGAACGATTTACGTTCTCTGTCTTGTCTGTTTACCATATTTTGCAAGTAAGTTTGGTACCCTGGGTTTTTATCGCACATATCGTTCAAATAATGAGACATTTTACAATGAACACAATGTCTAAACTTTTCAGAGGTAGGCCTGTTTGGTTTTTGCCTACTATAGTTTTTCTCATAGTTGGCAGCTGCTACCCAGTTACTGTCAGTAGCTTCAGTGGCAAAACACTGTTTATTTGCCGTATAATAGGCCGACCCACGTCTTTCCATTTCTTCCACACATGTGCATTCATTCTCTTGCAAGAACTTAGAAAAAGATGTTGGGATAGAAGAAATAACCTTATCTCGAATAATGAGATCTTCTAATTTATCATAATTTTTGTTAATTTTGGCTGATGAAGTCCATTTGCTGAAAATGTCTCGGACTAAACAGAGGTAGTCAGAGAACGTTTGAGTTGACTTTGGACTCAGTTTACTGAATTGTTCTCTGTACCCTGCTTCATCTAGCATGAAATGTGCCATTATTTTAGATTTAATGTAATGGTACTCTTTTCTGAGGTCTTTGGGGATGGTTTCAATGACTTTCAAAGGTTCCCCAGAAAGACTTCTCATATATAAAATATTCCATTCCGAAAGTGGAACTTGGTAATGTTCCATTAAAGTCTCAAAATTTTGGGTAAAGGCTGCTATGCAGTCACCCGAGGTATAGTTACGAACGATACCTTGGTACTTTTTATACTGGTTTTCTTTTTCCAGTCTTTCAGATTTCTTTGACTCTTTATTCATTGCAGTCTCAGTGTCCAGTTGTTTCATTTTCAACTGTAGTTCAAGTTCTTCTCTCTTACTTTGAGCTGCTATTTCGGCTTTCTTAAGTTCACTGTCTATCTCAGATTGCTTTGTCTTTGCAGCCATTTCTATTTCGGCTTGCTTTAATGCTGTTTCTGCCTCTATTTGCTTGGCAGCTATTTCTGCTTGTTTTAGAGCTCTTTCTGCTGCTCTATCTTCGCGTTCACAGTATTCAGCGTATTTCTTCTCACTCCATTGTGTTAATTCATCACCTTCTAACTTCAATTTCAAACCCATATCGATGAAATCAAATAATGACGACATGATGGAGGAAATATGTCAATGAAAATCAAACACACAAAATATATTATAACTGGTTAGTAGAAAAACAACTTACACTTGATTTGACTATACGATGCGTGCCCACTAATGCATACGTAAAGTTAAAGTAAAGAAAAATATACTCAAGTGCCCTTGGATATGATGACGAATGGTTGGGCAATCGGGCTAGAAAAACTGTAAGGTCGTACTTCAGAACCACTAATGACCTCTACGGCAGGATTATGGATGGTACGCAAAAACCTGCTTTGTTTTTGGAGAGAAATAAGTTAGCGTGTGTTTGTTGGTGTGTGCCTGTAAGTCACTAAGTGTTGATTTGGTTTGGATGGCGTCGAGTATAACTGTATGTCGTAAATTTGTCGTCAACAGTGTTTCTTTCAACAGAAGTTACACTCTTTCCAAAACTCTTTGCGTTCCACAAACTCAATACACAAAAACAATCTATCTGTATTTGAACACTCAATAACATTGATGACACATCACTTACATCAAGATGACATTCAGTAAGGACAAAGACATCAAGTTTACAAGATGGCGACAAGGTCAAAATGGTGGCAAAATCACAAGGTTGACAAGGTCAAACGGTGACAAGTTTTACGAATTACAAATGTTTTACACGTTTACAGGATCAAACAATATGTACTGTACATTTACTAATGATATTAAACATATTTAGACAATGTAGTAATGGATCACACTGAGACTTTTCCGATCACATGTACATCACTATAACCTTGACAAATTTTTACAAGAATTATAGTTTTAAAGCACAAAGACGAACAACACACGTCTAAATATATTAGGTTCTTAAATAATGACGAGCCCCCACGTCCACACATGTCAGGATCTTATATTAGGCTCGTTGGCTAACACATGTGAGACAGTACAAGTACAACGTAAGTCGACGTAAGACACAGCAACAAGTTCAATGGATTTATTACCACGTTAAATACATAACAATAGTTACAGCAATGTACAACATATAACAACTCACAACCACAAAACAGCTCATAGGTCTAACGCTCACGATATCAGTCGTTCAGCTCACAACCACGGAGATTCACACAAAACGCCTTGCTCTCGACACACACGTCCGCTCAGATGTCCAGTCCCAGCTTGGTCTGCGATTAGCACACACACTGCCCACTGCCTCAGGTGGGGTCACGTGGCTTTGCGTCGTCTGTCGTCAGCGCTGGTCGCGTGTCAGGTAAGAAACTTGCCAGCCGACAACTCTTGTCCGCCGGGCGCCGTAACGATGTTGCTGCTAGGCTCTGACACTGGTGTTTTTCCGATTGTTGTGAGCTGTCGGCGCTGGGCAGCAGATCGCTCGTGGTGACATCTGGGCGTGGCGGGAAGTGATTCAAGGAAGGAGTTCAGAACTGATCATATTGATGTCTGTTGGCGTTATTTCTGGTGGTGTTTGGTTATAACAAATTACTCCAAGTGAGAGGAAACAAGTCGGTGTTGTGGTTAATACGTTCATTTATTATTCAAGACAGGCGTCTTAGGTCTCGGGACATTACCATGTGTTGCACGGTTTATTGCCTGGCATATTTCGCTGCATCTCCTCAGGTGCATACTGCAGAAATCACACAAAATAAACTAAAGTGATTAGATAAATCCTTCAATCTTAAATAAACACATGTTCAAACAGTAATTTTAATTGTCTACCACGTTAATTTTAGACTGACCAGCATGTCTGTCTGTTTGCACAAGGCTGGCTTCTGTCCATTAATGGCGATTGCTTCAGCGACCTTTAAAAAGTGACCATTTTGTGTCTTAAATAACATGTGAAACGCATTGTCCCGTTAATTTGTGTGATTTCTGCAGGATATACCTGACGAGATGCAGCGAAATATGCCAGGCAATAAATCGTGCAGTCTATTGCCTGTGTTGTCGTTATTCAGATTCACTACGGGAAAACATTGATGTGAATAACCATATGTGCTCCGTATCCCTCAACACAATATGGATAGCTATAGTTCCAGTGGCATTAGTTAAGCGGGCGTGTTCGTGTAACGGTTAGTACGTTATACTAACAATGGCAAGGACGCGGTCGGACAATAGTTTAATAACAGATCTTGTCATTCGCTACGGGAGGGAAAGTTTGGCCATCTATCCCTCCCCGCACGCAGGCCTACAGAATGTGAAAACCAACATGCAGAGTTAGTCGACACAGGCTGTGCGTGGTGCACTGCCACGATCCTTACTGCTGGTGCTGAAGTCCATGCTTGACTCCAGCAGTCACAGCCGTTGGTAGCCAGCAGTTCGTTTGTCCTCGTCCAACAGGCGATCAGTCACACACCAAGTATGACATGCAAGCTCGACGGCAGGCGGGATGCCGGAAGTCTCACACAAATAATAATAATATTAATAGTAACACATACAACACACAAGTATAATTAACCCGATCTAAAAATTCCCAGTTTTTGGGTTGATCGGATTACATTTTTTGTTTTTTTTAAAGTGTTATTGTTTACCTGAAGCTGGTTTTTAGTTTTTGTTTAAGGTATTTTTCTTCAAGCAAGCAAATTGTGTGGTGTATCTGATCATGTGTACACTCTTGCCAACACAGATGTGGATACTCTTTCCGCATACCGTATTGAACATGATCATGTGTACACACTTGCCAACACAGCATGTGGGTACTCCTACACACCCCCACATTTCGTGGTGTATCTGATCATGTGTACACACTTGCCAACACAGCATGTGGGTACTCCTTCTGCACACACCCCATAATGCGTGTACTACCAGATGCACTGTGTTGTGTTTGTGAAATCACAGATGCGACACTCCCGCCTGGCGCAGCAGACAGCGTGTTGACCTGCCGGCTTAGTATCATGTGTGTGAACCCTCTCCAGGGCGAGATGTTGCCCCAGTAACCACACTCCCAGATCTACCAGGCTTTGTATCATGTGTGTGAACCCTCTCAAAGGTGAGATTTTTCCCCAGTAACCCGCACTCCCAGATCTATCCAGCCTGGTATCATGTGTGTGAACCCTCTCCAAAGCGAGATGTTCCCCCCAGTAACCCACACTCCCAGATCTACCAGGCCTGGTATCATGTGTGTGAACCCTCTCCAAGGTGAGATGTTTCCCCAGTAACCCGCACTCCCAGATCTATCCAGCCTGGTATCATGTGTGTGAACACTCTCCAAGGTGAGATATTTCCCCAGTAACCCGCACTCCCAGATCTACCCGACTTGGTATCATGTGTGTGAACCCTCTCCAAGGCGAGATGTTCCCCCAGTAACCCACACTCCCAGATCTATCCAGCCTGGTATCATGTGTGTGAACCCTCTCCAAGGCGAGATGTTCCCCCAGTAACCTCCACTCCCAGATCTGTCCAGCCTGGTATCATGTGTGTGAACCCTCTCCAAGGCGAGATGTTCCCCTAGTAACCCACACTCCCAGATCTGCCCGGCCTGGTATCATGTGTGTGAACCCTCTCCAAGACGAGATGTTCCCCCAGTAACCAACACTCCCAGATCTGTCCAGCCTGGTATCATGTGTGTGAACCCTCTCCAAGACGAGATGTTCCCCCAGTAACCCGCACTCCCAGATCTGTCCAGCCTGGTATCATGTGTGTGAACCCTCTCCAAGGTGAGATGTTTCCCCAGTAACCCGCACTCACATATCTACCCGGCCTGGTATCATGTGTGTGAACCCTCTCCAAGGCGAGATGTTCCCCCAGTAACCCACACTCCCAGATCTATCCAGCCTGGTATCATGTGTGTGAACTCTCTCCAAGGCGAGATGTTCCCCCAGTAACCCGCACTCCCAGATCTGTCCAGCCTGGTATCATGTGTGTGAACCCTCTCCAAGGTGAGATGTTTCCCCAGTAAGCCGCACTCACAGATCTACCCGGCCTGGTATCATGTGTGTGAACCCTCTCCAAGGCGAGATGTTCCCCTAGTAACTCGCACTCCGAAATCTATCTAGCTTGGTATCATGTGTGTGAACCCTCTTCAAGGCGAGATGTTCCCCCAGTAACCCGCACTCTCAGATCTACCAGGCCTGATATAATGTGTGTGAACCCTCTCCAAGGCGAGATGTTCCCCCAGTAACCCGCACTCACAGATCTATCAGGCCTGGTAACACGTGTGTGAACCCTCTCCAAGGTAAGTTGTTCCCCCAGTAACCCGCACTCACAAATCTGCCCACCCCAACATAGACACTAGCAAATGCCTTGGGTAGTAAATGCGGCCGGCGCGATATTCATCATATCACATACCAAGTGCTAATATATCTAAATATTATGAGCTAGCACCACATACAAAATACAAATTATGGCGTGATCCTAAACGTAACCTGGTTACTAAACATTTATAGGATGTCAGTGAATCGCTGTCGTCATGTGGAGGCAGCAGGTTCGTATCTCGATCTGTCTCCAGCTTTCATCTTGTATATTGCCTAGTGATTCCTCTCATACTTATGCATTATCTTAACTTCTATGAGTGCGAATCAATACCTAAATTGTCCATGTTACACCAGAACGCGGATTTAAGAAGCTGACACGACGGACACAGAATCCTCAATTAGACAAGGAGAAAGCGTCATGGGTTAATGTATTTACCACCGCCAGAAACTGTGCACAAGGACGCCATGTTTTGAGACTTCAGTTATACTGCGGGGTATTCGGTGTGTAGCTGGCAACGACAGGGCCGGAGATTTAGACAAGACAACGAGGGTACGACGTGTTTCATAATTCCCTGAGTGACTTCTGGGAAAACATCAGTCGAGATGGCGATGGTACAGCCTAGGTAAGTGCACTGTTCACGACATATCGTCCGTCTACACACATACACACTCGTTAGCAGGCACGCACGTACAAGCATACACATATGCATGCACATATTTACAAACATATACTTTCGCCTAAAGTAAAGTGAAAAATCAATCTATATCATTTAGGATATAGTTTGATTAGGCACAATCTTTGACAGCAAAGAAATGGAGTTCTAACACAGAAATACCAAGATCATTATATGACATTTAGAAAGGACGTAGCATGTTTCAAAATGTGCTAGCCTAGTACATCAATAGCAGCTGAAAAATGCTGGTGTTGACTGCAACGTCATGAAAGGGATATACAACACCAACAGAAAATTGCTAGAGGAGATAGAAAGTCTAACCAACCATGTTTCACAAATCTATTTCGGACACACCAACATGTCCAATCATTGGAACAAATAACTCACAGACACTAAGATGCCCAATCGCTGGAACAAATCCCCCACAGACACAATAACAGCTCCAATCACTGGAAAAATCATCTCAGACATACTATATCCAATCATTGGACCGATGTTGGTACAGCTCCAATAACTGGAAATAATTTCTCAGACATACTGTATCCAATCATTGCACTGATGTTTCATAGATCTCTCACTTACACACCAACACTGTAATCATGTTTCACCAATATCTCACAAAAATGCCGCCATGCCAAATAGTTGTTACAGTATTTAATAAATCTCTATTACACACACCAACATGAACAATCATTATCACAATGTTTCACAAATCTCTGACCCACCAGCATGTCACCATATTTCACAAATCTCTGGCAGGCCACCCAACATGTCACCATATTTCACAAATCTCTGACAGACCCACCAACATATCACCATATTTCACAAATCTCTGACAGACCTGCCAACATGTCAACATATTTCACAAATATCTGACAGACTACTAAAAACGTCACCATATTTAAAAAATGTCGGACAAACCCGCCAACATGTTACCATATTCACAAATCTCTGACAGACCCGCCAACATGTCACCATATTTCACAAATCTCTGGCAGGCCACCCAACATGTCACCATATTTCACAAATCTCTGACAGACCCACCAACATATCACCATATTTCACAAATCTCTGACAGACCTGCCAACATGTCAACATATTTCACAAATATCTGACAGACTACTAAAAACGTCACCATATTTAAAAAATGTCGGACAAACCCGCCAACATGTTACCATATTCACAAATCTCTGACAGACCCGCCAACATGTCACCATATTCCACAAATCTCTGACAGACCCACCAACATATCACCATATTTCACAAATCTCTGACAGACCCGCCAACATGTCACAAGGGTTGAACAGCTTGGAGAAGAGCGCCATGGCGGGACCTAACGTCACACCATATCGTAACAACTACAACAAGTTTCCGATGAAGACCACGCCCATCAGCGTGCCCAACTACAAGGTGGCCGACCCCAACCAGTGGCAGGACACATATGGCAAGATGCAGAAGAACAGTCACCCCGACTTCAAACCTATATACGGCCCACAGGACAACAAAAGGCAGGCAACTTTACCACATCATCACCATCATCATCTCCATCCCTTCTAAACTAAAGACCAATCAATCAATCAATCAATCAATCAATCAAACAATCAATCATCAAGTGCTTATTGTATTGCAAGTCGCTTAATTCATAAATTCATCAAAACAATAATGCATACATTAATTTATCCAAAGAATGGTCCACAATTTAGCTACGAATGGATCCAGTACATGTATCCATCCACACATCCAATCTTCCCTATATATCATGGATGACTGTCTGTCGGTCACTAAGTCTGTCCATCCGTCCCTCTAATCATCCGTCCACGCTGCATCCCTCCATATTTATCTCTGTCTGTCTGTCGACCAGCCAGCCACTAAGTCAATCCATCCATCCATCCATCGATGCATGGATGGATCTGTCTGTCTGTGTGTCAATCAATCAATCAATCTATCATCTATCAATCAATCTATCTATCTATCAATCTATCAATCTATCAATCTATCAATCTATCAATCTATCAATCTATCAATCAATCAATCTATCAATCAATCAATCAATCAATCAATCAATCAATCAATCAATCAATCAATCAATCTATCTATCTATCTATCTATCTATCTATCTATCTATCTATCTATCTATCTATCTATCTATCTATCTATCTATCTATCTATCTATCTATCTATCTATCAATCAATCAATCAATCAATCAATCAATCTATCTATCTATCTATCTATCTATCTATCTATCTATCAATCAATAAATCAATCAATCAATCAATCAATCTATCTATCTATCTATCTATCTATCTGCCTGCCTCTTGCCTACCTGTCTGTCTATCTATCTATCTGTGTGCCTGTCTGTGTCTATCTACTCATCTATGTGTGCATCCAATTGCTTATTAGTCAATTAACCCACCCAATCATCCACTCACTTATTCATAAATCGAACAAATTCACATTCATCTACTTTCCCAACCATCTATTTGTCTGTCAATTCATCCATTTTCTCTATGTTGTGTATTTCACTAAACCAAAGTTAGGGCGTTAAACACATTTACACACATCTAACGGTAGGAAACAGGGACACAAACGTACACCCAGCACATCTCACACTGCACACATTTGTCCCACACACTACATGCAAATAAGGGTAAGAAACTGGGACACAAATCGTACATTCAGCACACTCACAGCGTGCATCTACGAGTAAACAAACCGGGACACAAACTGTAGATCTAACACACTTCACACTCACAGCTCGCCTTACTGAACTTGTTCCTTGTCTCCCATAGACCCATTGATGACATGCTGGATGCCTACAAGAAAACCAAAGACCAAGATGATCGTCCAGACAAGGAACGTCCCAAGAAACAAGTAGACCAGACGCCCAAAAGAGGCAAGGAGACTAAAGAAAAGAAGCCAGTCTCGCCAAAGAGAGGCAGAGAAACGCCAATGAAGGTAGAAGATGTGCACGATGAATATGACTCACCCAAGAGGCAGATGCCACATAAAAATACAAACCCAAAACAGACGCCAGAAAAACGACAAAAGCAACCACAGGTGCAAAGAGATCAACCTCAAAGGTGAGTTTTGCGCGTGCGTGTGTGAGTGTTTCACCTTCATGGGTGGTCATGCATGATCTGACGATATGCCTACCCGTGCGCTCTGCATCAAAGAACCATACCACTTAGTACTGGTCTTTCTAAAACGCCACGGCATTTAAATAATAATATGAATAACGAAGACATAAACAAGAGATCGTACGGTTTATTGCCTGGTATATGTCGCCGCATCTCGTCAGGTACATACTGCAGAAATCACACAACATAAACTAAAGTAACTAAATAAATCCTTCAAGCTGAAATATACGCATATTCACACAGTAATTTTAATTGTCTACCAAAGTAATGTTAAACTGACTATAATGTCTCTCTGTTGGCACAAAACTGGCTTCTGTAAATTAATGGCGTTCGCTTCTGTCACCTGTCACTTGCGACAATTTGGTGAGTTAAACCATACGCGAAACGCATTGTCCCTATCAATCACGTGACCGGTTTCCAAAATGTACCGCCCAATCGCTGCCGTAGGAGGTTTGTGGTGTGTCGGCTTGGCCAGGTTTCCATCGTTTCTGTGTATTATTTCATGTATTATTATTATTGTGTATATAATAATAATAATGTGTCCCCAAGAATGTCCTGCTAGAGGTCTTTGATGTGATAGTGGCACCACATTTTCAAGGCTTGAATCTACGGAGCAGTGGTGGCTAATCTTCCCCTAACTTTCGCAGAAGACGAGCCCAGGCGTGGAACTCGTGTCCGACCATGCTTACGACATTGCCAGCGGAGTTCGCTATCCGCTATGCTAGCGGGCCGGCTCCATGGCATTTGATGAGGTCAAACTATTTATGTTTCTGAGACATGATGATGATGTTTATAAGCTAGCTGGCTTCCATGTTCAGCTCTTCCAACAGCCTCTCTTCCCGAGACACGAACTTCTAAGAACTTCACTGTAACAAGCTGAAGTTCACAGGCCTCGATTTGCATTCTTTGTGAGTTGAATGAGCAGACACTTTGGGATGGCTGCTGTATCGCAGGACTGAGCCCGAATGAGAATGCCGAGGTGCAGTGACGTCGTTCGCGTAACATACCATTTTATTTTAAGTGTTTATGACAATGCCCATAGTGCACACTCATATGTCGCCACATGAAAAATGCATGTTTTCAAAATGTTGACTTGTGTCACACGTAAACCTACGATGGGACTGCACGGGTTAAAGACCTAGGGCACACCACCGACAGACACATGTAGTGACATGTTTGATAATATATATCCTTCCCGTCCAACATGTCAATGTTGGTCACATCGCAATCTGGCACCTGGCCGTCTTCACAGACGATAGTTTGTTACATTTTGCTTCAATAAAGAAAGGAAAAATACCAACAATCTATGGCGGTAGCCAATGTGACTGATCAGGGCAAATTGACGCGATTAATGTTCCCCCAGAATGGATCCATGTGAACACACAGTCATTTCCACCATCACGCATCATCTGACGTCTCACACGCTCAGTGTCTGACCTATCTGCAATCATTTTCCCCCTCGTTTTAATTCAGTTTCTGATCTTTGCCCTCCATACAACGAGTTCAGCGGCGACTTGCTCCCAAGGTGCCATATCAATGCCTGTATCAATCATGTCCCGCTTACACATATCTTTGTACGGTAGTGGAGGTCGCCCCCGAGATCTCTTCATCATCAAGTGCCGTGCCAGCTGGCATAGGTGTTCATGGCTCTCCACAGATCTCGGTCTTTGGTGTTCTGGATCAACTCTGATGATGATACATCTCCATGCCACCGTTTCAGTCCACCCAGTATCGTGTCTCTTGGTTGGTCTCTGCCTCTCTTCCTCTCGATCTTTCCAGTCGTCACGATGTTCTCCAATGCCTCTCTTCTCGTCCCATGACCAAAGAAAGCTGTTTGTCTCTTTCTGGTCATTGTATATAATGATGTAGTTTCCTTATAATTGTACAGGCAATCATCATTAGTTACACTGGCAGTCCAAGGAATTCGCTACATTCGTCTCAGGAACCACATCTCTGTTGCTTTCAATCTCTTCCTAATTTGTTCATTTACATTCCAAGATTCCTTACCATTTAGCAAAATACGTTCTATATAGCATTTCAGCTCTCTCTTCCTTACAATCAATGATTGTGACTTATTGTATAAGAAAGAAATCATTATCTTTTGTGCTCATTCAACGGGTATAAAGTGCTGGCTGCCATATTTGTATAGACCAATCGGCACTCGGCCGGCTTGGCTTCCAAAGACATGCCCTGGTATCCCTTTAGACAGGCAATGATCAATCAGGTGCCGTCTCCACGATGAAAGTTGGCTGAAACAGATCTCACACACTGTCTGTCTCTCGCACTGACTGTACATTCTGTCAGATTGCTGTTCGTTCATCTCTTGATGTTATCTTCCCACTTGTATCGTCGTCTACCTCTTGCTCGCTTGCCTTCAACCTTACCATTCAGTATAGTTTTTATGAGAGCTATCTATGTCTTTTAACATGACCAAAATATTTTATTTGCCTCTTTTTTATTTCTTTCATCAAATCTCTTTTCATTCCCAGTTTTTCTAGAACCTCTGTATTTGATTGTTTTTGTTTCCTTGAAATACGGCATATTCTTCGTTATGGGTTAAATGAACGCATAGAACTGAGCAGGTTGGCGTGATAACTGTGTGGCATGGGTTAATTTAACGCATAGAACTGCGCAGTTTGATTTGGCAACTGTCTGTGTAGCATGGGTTGAATAATTAACGCATATAACTGAGTAGTTTGATGTGGCAACTGTCTGTGTAGCATGGGTTAAATTAACCACGTAGAAATGAGTGGTAGGTGTAACCACTGCCTGTATAGCATGGGTTAAATTAACCACGTAGAACTGAGTAGGTTGATCTACCGTAAAGCGAAAGTGAAGGTCTCTGTAAACTTCTTAAGGAGCATTGGCACATTGTGTTGGACCCATATTTCTATACAGAAATCGGCAGTCGGGAAGGGGTGGGGGAGGGAGGGAAGAGGAAAAGATAATGTGATCAATAATACACAGGCCACATTTACTTCCAGAGATAATCTTGGTACCAAGTTTAGGCAGGTGGATTTGGGAGCCAGGTGAACTGTTTACAATCCGAATTCGCCCAGCCGCGGATGGAACACAAGACAACAGGGTGGGCAGGCGAGTTGTCTAGCCACAACGCTAGCCAGGCTGTGTGTGCAGCATGGGTTAAGTTAACCCAGGGCCGAGTGGGTCAATGTGGCACCTGTCTGGGACCACCCGACTACATCTATCAACTAAAGCTATAGAGATCCGCAATGTTTCTTTTCTTTGCCCAGCAGAAGAAAGCCACTAGACAAAGACTCACCCTCGAGCCCAAATAGAAGACCATACATCAACAAGAATTCCCCGGCTGGTCCAAACATCAAGGCGTACGACTACAACAAGATGGCCCCAGAAGGTCCAAACATCAAACCCTACAAAGACTACAACCGGTACACACCCGTGGGCCCAAAGATCGGCCCATACAACAATGACTATGACCGGAAATTCCCGGTGACCACAAACAATATGACAGTTCCGGATTACAAGCTGTATGAGGGAAACAAATGGCAAAAGACATACTCCAAGATGCAGAGTTCTAGTCATCCGGACTTCTATCCCATCTATGGCCCACAGGACAACAAGAGGTGAGTTATACAAGTTGCTTTAACACATGATTCCTAACGAACATATGTATGGATACAGGGTGAGTCATCGGTAGTCTTATGTTCACACGACATCAGCGCACCAGACATGCCTGTAGTGCCTCTTACGCACAGATAGTGAATGACATTAACGTGTGACAGTACTGGTTGACTGAAGACGGGGAGAGAGACAACAGTGTCGTACTGTACAATAGATGACTGAAACATGTGACAGCACTGGTTGACACAAGACGAAAATAGAGACAACAGTGACGTACTGTATGATAGATGACAAAAACATATGACATCACTGGTTGACACACGGCGAGGAGAGAGAAGACCCTGCCGTACTGTATGATAGATGACATAAACATATGAATGGCATCACTGCTTGACACAAGACGAGGAGAGAGAAGACCCTGCCGTACTGTATGATAGATGACGAAAACATATGACAACAATGGTTCACACAAGACGAGGAGAGAGAAGACCCTGCCGCACTGTATGATAGATGACGAAAACATATGACAACAATGGTTGACACACGACGAGGAGAGAGAAGACCCTGCCGTACTGTATGATAGATGACGAAAACATATGACAACAATGGTTGACACAAGACGAGGAGGAAGAGAGAAGACCCTGCGGTACTGTATGATAGATGACGAAAACATGACATCACTGGTTGTCACAAGACGAGGAGGAAGAGAGAAGACCCTGCCGTACTGTATGATAGATGACGAAAACATATGACAACAATGGTTCACACAAGACGAGGAGAGAGAAGACCTTGCCGCACTGTATGATAGATGACGAAAACATATGACAACAATGGTTGACATAAGACGAGGAGAGAGAAGACCCTGCTGTACTGTATGATAGATGACGAAAACATATGACAACAATGGTTAACACAAGACGAGGAGAGAGAAGACCCTGCCGTACTGTATGATAGATGACGAAAACATATGACAACAATGGTTGACACAAGACGAGGAGAGAGAAGACCCTGCTGTACTGTATGATAGATGGCGAAAACATATGACAACAATGGTTGACACAAGACGAGGAGGAAGAGAGAAGACCCTGCTGTACTGTATGATAGATGACGAAAACATATGACAACAATGGTTGACACAAGACGAGGAGAGAGAAGACCCTGCCGTACTGTATGATAGATGAGGGACTGAAACATGTGACATCACTGGTTGACACAAGACGAGGAGAGAGAAGACCCTGCCGCACTGTATGATAGATGACGAAAACATATGACAACAATGGTTCACACAAGACTAGGAGAGAGAAGACCCTCGCAGTACTGTATGATAGATGACAGAAAACATATGCACACAATGGTTGACACAAGACGAGGAGAGAGAAGACCCTGCCGTACTGTATGATAGATGACAGAAACATATGACAACAATGGTTGACACAAGACGAGGAGAGAGAAGACCCTGCCGTACTGTATGATAGATGACAGAAACATATGACAACAATGGTTGACACAAGACGAGGAGAGAGAAGACCCTGCCGCACTGTATGATAGATGACGAAAACCATATGACACAATGGTGACACAGACCGAGGAGAGAGAAAGACCCTGCCGTACTGTATGATAGATGACAAAAACATATGACATCACTGGTTGACACAAGACGAGGAGAGAGAAGACCCTGCCGTACTGTATGATAGATGACGAAAACATATGACAACAATGGTTGACACAAGACGAGGAGAGAGAAGACCCTGCCGTACTGTATGATAGATGACGAAAACATATGACAACAATGGTTCACACACGACGAGGAGAGAGAAGACCCTGCCGTACTGTATGATGGATGACGAAAACATATGGTTGACACAAGACGAGGAGAGAGAAGACCCTGCCGACTGTATGATAGATGACGAAAACATATGACAACAATGGTTGACACAAGACGAGGAGAGAGAAGACCCTGCCGTACTGTATGATAGATGAGGGACTGAAACATGTGACATCACTGGTTGACACAAGACGAGGAGAGAGAAGACCCTGCTGTACTGTATGATAGATGACGAAAACATGACATCACTGGTTGACACAAGACGAGGAGAGAGAAGACCCTGCGGTACTGTATGATAGATGACGAAAACATATGACAACAATGGTTGACACAAGACGAGGAGAGAGAAGACCCTGCCGTACTGTATGATAGATGACGAAAACATGACATCACTGGTTGTCACAAGACGAGGAGGAAGAGAGAAGACCCTGCCGTACTGTATGATAGATGACGAAAACATATGACAACAATGGTTCACACAAGACGAGGAGAGAGAAGACCCTGCCGCACTGTATGATAGATGACGAAAACATATGACAACAATGGTTGACATAAGACGAGGAGAGAGAAGACCCTGCTGTACTGTATGATAGATGACGAAAACATATGACAACAATGGTTGACATAAGACGAGGAGAGAGAAGACCCTGCCGTATTGTATGATACATGACGAAAACATATGACAACAATGGTTGACACAAGACGAGGAGAGAGCAGACCCTGCCGCACTGTATGATAGATGACGAAAACATATGACAACAATGGTTCACACAAGACGAGGAGGAAGAGAGAAGACCCTGCTGTACTGTATGATAGATGACGAAACATATGACAACAATGGTGACATAAGACGAGGAGAGAGAAGACCCTGCCGTATTGTATGATACATGACGAAAACATATGACAACAATGGTTCACACAAGACGAGGAGAGAGAAGACCCTGCCGCACTGTATGATAGATGACGAAAACATATGACAACAATGGTTCACACAAGACGAGGAGGAAGAGAGAAGACCCTGCTGTACTGTATGATAGATGACGAAAACATATGACAACAATGGTTGACATAAGACGAGGAGAGAGAAGACCCTGCCGTATTGTATGATAGATGACGAAAACATATGACAACAATGGTTCACACAAGACGAGGAGAAAGAAGACCCTGCCGCACTGTATGATAGATGACGAAAACATATGACAACAATGGTTCACACAAGACGAGGAGGAAGAGAGAAGACCCTGCTGTACTGTATGATAGATGACGAAAACATATGACAACAATGGTTCACACAAGACGAGGAGAGAGAAGACCCTGCTGTACTGTATGATAGATGACGAAAACATGTGACAACAATGGTTGACACAAGACGAGGAGGAAAAGAGAAGACCCTGTCGTACTATATGATAGATGAGGGACTGAAACATGTGACAGCACTTACTGACACAAGACAGACAGAGCAACATCACAGTACTGAACGAAACAAGACACCACAACCCGACAGCACTGCAGGAAACAAGACAGCACTGCAGGAAACAAGACAGCACAACAGTAAATAAGACAACTCTAGAAAGAACCGCTTGAGCAAAGTTAACTGACATGAAATATTTACCGGCGCCGAGATCTGGAGATAAGATTGGCGGCCATGGTCGGGAGTTTGTTGTGCTGGTTACCTGGTTGTGCAAGTCCACGGATATCACTGTGTGAAGGCACTCGGTTACCAGCCTTTAGTCTGTATTACAGAAGTCATATCCTGTTCAACCTGTCTGGCTTCTATCCGGGATATATACATATAATGGTGTTTATTAATATTTCAGGCAAGTGTTTGTTTGTTTGTTTGCTACGTCTTTTTGGTGGTTAAGGTATAAACAGCGTACATTATAATTATGTAAACTAATTAGAGAAATTCGACTTAGTCAACATTTTTGGACACATGAGAAGACATACAGAAGAGAACTTGGTGACACCTGGCAAGACTGATGGGAAAAGAATAAGAGGAAAGCAGGGAAGTAAATATATGGATGGCTTGATCACGTGGTATGATCGAGACAAGAACACGGAGCTGATCCACAACTCTGGTGATAGTGTGAGTTGGCGAAACATGACCGCCCACGCGCATCAGCATGGCACATGACGAATTACAATGGTATCATATGGATGAGTAGTGCCATAATCATTGTTTCACCAGAAAGCTCCTTGCCAACTTGCGAGTTGGACCACGTGACATCTTGCAATCTCAAACTGAATAGTTCTTCGTCTTCTTCGTTCATCTTCATACGTCAATGTGACTAAATGTCAAGAAAGTTTTTCTGCTTATTCACTAGCGGTGGTAGTTTGTCTGCTTATTCACTAGCGGTGGTAGTTTGACTGCTTATTCACTAGCGGTGGTAGTTTGTCTGCTTATTCACTAGCGGTGGTAGTTTGTCTGTTTATTCACTAGCGGTGGTAGTTTGGCTGCTTAATCACTAGCGGTGATAGTTTGGCTGCTTATTCACTAGCGGTGGTAGTAAATACTCAAGGGTTAAGTAGGTATGGAACTTATTAGAGGACTAGTAAACTGTTAGGGAATTCACTTGAACCTAGACAAAGTTAGGGACGTAATTCGTATTCCCGCATACCGCGTTCGAAACACAGCTGTGGGCGATTTGGTAGCAGACCGCCTTGCGTTTGGGTTTCATAAAATGGTATGAGTGACGGTCGTTCAGAAAGCAATGGCAAACTACTGACCGTAAACTTGCCAAGAAGTTACAAACACACAATACAGCTCACGAAAATATGGAGGACATTGAAGGAAACGACGCTACTCAAGGGCGCTGGAACTTCAATGACTCCTCTCCACGGCAATAGTGGAAGACAACAACAACATTGTCCAGTTGGAAGGTTACACGACGTAATGTAACATTACCAGTCGTGTATTGTCCAGTTGGAAGGTTACACGATGTAATGTAGCATTACCAGTCAGGTATTGTCCAGTTGGAAGATTACATGATGTAATGTAGCATTACCAGTCGGGTATTGTCCAGTTGGAAGGTTACACGATGTAATGTAACATTACCAGTCGGGTATTATCCAGTTGGAAGATTACACGACGTAATGTAACATTACCAGTTGGGTATTGTCCAGTTGGAAGATTACACGATGTAATGTAACATTACCAGTCGTGTATTGTCCAGTTGGAAGATTACACGATGTAATGTAACATTACCATTCGGGTATTGTCCAGTTGGAAGATTACACGACGTCATGTAACAGTTACCAGTCGAGTATAGTCCGTTGTCAGATTGGAAGATTACAACGATGTAATGTTAACATTACCAGTCGGGTGATTGTCCAGTTGGGGAAGGGTTATCGTAAATTAAATGTAGAACATTACCAGTCCGGGTATTGTCCATTGGAAGGTTACACTAATGGAATGTAACATTACCAGTCGGGGTATTGGTCCAGATTGGAAGTATTGAACACGACTTAACGTAACATTACGTCAGTCGGGGTATTGTCCAAGTTGAAGGTTACACAATGTAATGTAAATTAACCAGTCGGGTATTGTCCAGTTAGAATGAATACACGACCTTAATGTAACATTACCAGTCGGGTTATTGTCCAGTTGGAAGATTACAACGATGTAATTGTAGCATTACCAGTCGGGTATTGTCCAGATGGGGAAGATTACACGTATGTAAATGTAGCCTATTACCAGTCGGGTATTGTCCAGTTGAGAAGGTTACAACGATGTAATTGTAACATTACCAGTCGGGTATTGTCCAGTGGAAGAATTATCACTACGTAATGTAACATTACCAGTCGGGTATTGTCCAGTTGGAAGGAATTACACGATGTAATGTAACATTACCAGTCGGGTATTGTCCAGTTGGAAGATTACACGATGTAATGTAACATTACCAGTCGGGTATTGTCCAGTTGGAAGGTTACACGACGTCATGTAACATTACCAGTCGTGTATTGTCCAGTTGGAAGATTACACGATGTAATGTAACATTACCAGTCCGGTATTGTCCAGTTGGAAGATTACACGATGTAATGTAACATTACCAGTCGGGTATTGTCCAGTTGGAAGGTTACACGACGTCATGTAACATTACCAGTCGGGTATTGTCCAGTTGGAAGATTACACGATGTAATGTAACATTACCAGTCGGGTATTGTCCATTTGGAAGGTTACATAACTTAATGTAACATTACCAGTCGGGTATTGTCCAGTTGGAAGATTACACGATGTAATGTAACATTACCAGTCGGGTATTGTCCAGTTGGAAGGTTACACGACGTCATGTAACATTACCAGTCGGGTATTGTCCAGTTGGAAGATTACACGATGTAATGTAACAATACCAGTCGGGTATTGTCCAGTTGGAAGATTACACGACGTAATGTAACATTACCAGTCGGGTATTGTCTAGTTGGAAGATTACACGATGTAATGTAACATTACCAGTCGGGTATTGTCCAGTTGGAAGATTACACGACGTAATGTAACATTGCCGGCTTCGTGGCTTAGAGGTTATGACTTTTCTCTGTAATCTCGTATACTCTCGTCGGTAACGTGTTGATGGTTAGAATCAGCAGTGGTTCGAATCGCATCCGTAACTTACGGGGTATGTGAGCCGGCCGCTCAGAAAGCAATGGCAAACTACTGAGCGTAATCTTGCCAAGAAATCAACAGACAGAAGAAAGATGCTGCTGTTGACAGCGATGTCCTGTAAAGGATATGGAAAAAAAATGTAACATTACCAGTCGTGTATTGTCCAGTTGGAAGGTTACATAACTTAATGTAACATTACCAGTCGGGTATTGTCCAGTTGGAAGATTACACGATGTAATGTAACATTACCAGTCGGGTATTGTCCAGTTGGAAGATTACACGATGTAATGTGACATTACCAGTCGGGTATTGTCCAGTTGGAAGGTTACACGACGTAATGTAACATTACCAGTCGTGTATTGTCCAGTTGGAAGGTTACATAACTTAATGTAACATTACCAGTCGGAAGGTTACATAACTTAATGTAACATTACCAGTCGGGTATTGTCCAGTTGGAAGATTACACGATGTAATGTAACATTACCAGTCGGGTATTGTCCAGTTGGAAGGTTACACGATGTAATGTAACATTACCAGTCGGGTATTGTCCAGTTGGAAGATTACACGACGTAATGTAACATTACCAGTCGGGTATTGTCCAGTTGGAAGGATACACGATGTAATGTAACATTACCAGTCGGGTATTGTCCAGTTGGAAGGTTACACGACGTCATGTAACATTACCAGTCGGGTATTTTCCAGCTGGAAGATTACACGACGTCATGTAACATTACCAGTCGGTTATTGTCCAGTTGGAAGATTAAACGATGTAATGTAACATTACCAGTCGGGTATTGTCCAGTTGGAAGATTACACGATGTAATGTAACATTACCAGTCGGGTATTGTCCAGGTGGAAGGTTACACGATGTAATGTAACATTACAAGTCGGGTATTGTCCAGTTGGAAGATTACACGATGTAATGTAACATTACCAGTAGGGTATTGTCCAGTTGGAAGATTACACGATGTAATGTAACATTACCAGTCGGGTATTGTCCAGCTGGAAGATTACACGACGTCATGTAACATTACCAGTCGGGTATTGTCCAGTTGGAAGATTAAACGATGTAATGTAACATTACCAGTCGGGTATTGTCCAGTTGGAAGGTTACATAACTTAATGTAACATTACCAGTCGGGTATTGTCCAGTTGGAAGATTACACGATGTAATGTAACATTACCAGTCGGGTATTGTCCAGTTGGAAGATTACACGATGTAATGTAACAATACCAGTCGGGTATTGTCCAGTTGGAAGATTACACGACGTAATGTAACATTACCAGTCGGGTATTGTCTAGTTGGAAGATTACACGATGTAATGTAACAATACCAGTCGGGTATTGTCCAGTTGGAAGATTACACGACGTAATGTAACATTACCAGTCGGGTATTGTCTAGTTGGAAGATTACACGATGTAATGTAACATTACCAGTCGGGTATTGTCCAGTTGGAAGATTACACGACGTAATGTAACATTGCCGGCTTCGTGGCTTAGAGGTTATGACTTTTCTCTGTAATCTCGTATACTCTCGTCGGTAACGTGTTGATGGTTAGAATCAGCAGTGGTTCGAATCGCATCCGTAACTTACGGGGTATGTGAGCCGCCCGCTCAGAAAGCAATGGCAAACTACTGAGCGTAATCTTGCCAAGAAATCAACAGACAGCAGAAAGATGCTGCTGTTGACAGCGATGTCCTGTAAAGGATATGAAAAAAAAAATGTAACATTACCAGTCGTGTATTGTCCAGTTGGAAGGTTACATAACTTAATGTAACATTACCAGTCGGGTATTGTCCAGTTGGAAGATTACACGATGTAATGTAACATTACCAGTCGGGTATTGTCCAGTTGGAAGATTACACGATGTAATGTGACATTACCAGTCGGGTATTGTCCAGTTGGAAGGTTACACGACGTAATGTAACATTACCAGTCGTGTATTGTCCAGTTGGAAGGTTACATAACTTAATGTAACATTACCAGTCGGAAGGTTACATAACTTAATGTAACATTACCAGTCGGGTATTGTCCAGTTGGAAGATTACACGATGTAATGTAACATTACCAGTCGGGTATTGTCCAGTTGGAAGGTTACACGATGTAATGTAACATTACCAGTCGGGTATTGTCCAGTTGGAAGATTACACGACGTAATGTAACATTACCAGTCGGGTATTGTCCAGTTGGAAGGTTACACGATGTAATGTACCATTACCAGTCGGGTTTTGTCCAGTTGGAAGGTTACACGACGTCATGTAACATTACCAGTCGGGTATTTTCCAGCTGGAAGATTACACGACGTCATGTAACATTACCAGTCGGTTATTGTCCAGTTGGAAGATTAAACGATGTAATGTAACATTACCAGTCGGGTATTGTCCAGTTGGAAGATTACACGATGTAATGTAACATTACCAGTCGGGTATTGTCCAGGTGGAAGGTTACACGATGTAATGTAACATTACAAGTCGGGTATTGTCCAGTTGGAAGATTACACGATGTAATGTAACATTACCAGTAGGGTATTGTCCAGTTGGAAGATTACACGATGTAATGTAACATTACCAGTCGGGTATTGTCCAGCTGGAAGATTACACGACGTCATGTAACATTACCAGTCGGATATTGTCCAGTTGGAAGATTAAACGATGTAATGTAACATTACCAGTCGGGTATTGTCCAGCTGGAAGATTACACGACGTCATGTAACATTACCAGTCGGGTATTGTCCAGTTGGAAGATTAAACGATGTAATGTAACATTACCAGTCGGGTATTGTCCAGTTGGAAGATTACACAACGTAGTGTAACATTACCAGTCGGGTATTGTCCAGTTGGAAGATTACACAACGTAATGTAACATTACCAGTCGGGTATTGTCCAGTTGGAAGGTTACATAACTTAATGTAACATTACCAGTCGGGTATTGTCCAGTTGGAAGGTTACACGATGTAATGTAACATTACCAGTCGGGTATTGTCCAGTTGGAAGGTTACACAACGTAATGTAACATTACTAGTCGGGTATTGTCCAGTTGGAAGATTACACGATGTAATGTAACCATACCAGTCGGGTATTGTCCAGTTTGAAGGTTACATAACTTAATGTAACATTACCAGTCATGTATTGTCCAGGTGGAAGGTTACATAACTTAATGTAACATTACCAGTCGTGTATTGTCCAGTTGGAAGGTTACACGATGTAATGTAACATTACCAGTCGGACATTTTCCAGTCGGAAGATTACACGATGTCATGTAACATTACCAGTCAGGTATAGTCCAGTTGGAAGGTTACACGATGTAATGTAACATTACCAGTCGGACATTGTCCAGTTGGAAGATTACACGATGTAGTTAGTTAGTTAGTTAGTTAGTCGACAGATCATCCTCGTTGCACATCGGACCATTCAGTCCATAAGTGCTCGGATCCCCTCCTCAGCAAATCCCGCAGCGTGTAGCGGCTAACGACGCCAGTTCTGTGTTGGTTTATCAATCTTCTTTGGCTTCCTGCGTAGTGTTCTTGTTTGGCCACCCCTCTTTTAATTTGCTGCTCTCGCAGTCTGGCCATTGTTGTAGATTCACAGTCATCACTTGGTTCTTGCAAAAGTCTCACTTCTCGTAGAGCATTCAGAATGTCAGCCTGGTCCATGGCGCGTCCGCCCTCACAGTAGCCTCACCTGCGAGCTTGTCAGCCCGCTCATTTCCTTGTACTCCCGCATGCCCTGGCACGAAGATGAAACTAATCTTTGCCAGCCGAGACCGCTTCAGAGGCAGCAACCATTCTCTTCGGATCGACCCCTCCTCTATCCTCTTGATCATGTTCATTGAGTCGCTAAGGAAACAAGCCCTAGTGAATGTCTCTGTCTCGAGCCATGTTATTGCTTTACTTACTGCCATGACTTCCATGGTCAGGCTACTTGTGGTTTCAGTGAAAGCACCAGAGTCCTCCTTCACAATTCTCCCTCCGGCCCGAGCTGTAAAGGCCCATGAGCTTCTCACATGTCGGACGACCGACCCATCTGTGTAGATGACCGCGTCACTGTCTAGCGAATTCTCGAAAATCAACGCTTGTACTTCAGCCTCAACAGCAGCCGGATTTTCTTGTCTGCATTTCCTATCTAGTTGGATACACGATGTAATGTAACATTACCAGTCGGGTATATTCTGTACCTCCTCTAGTTTCAACTTCTTTCTTCTCCTTCTGTGAGCGCCAAACAATACTACGTGTGTTTATTTATGTAACGGTCTCAGCGGCCTCAACTGATTCCCAAATTGATTTCTTGTGTGTAATACGTGTACAGCATTGGAACCGACCAATCATTTCTCTTCTTTAAATGTTTGTTAATATACTGGATACAACATTTACGGTTGGATGTGTTTGTGTGTTTGTTATTTGACCTATGCTGGTTTAATATAAATTATGAGACCTATGTTGCTATCTCAATGGTTTGATACGAATTCTGTCCGTATTCCATAGTTGTAGGTTCATGTGTATGATAGACATGACCTATCTCAATGGTTTGATACTAATGCTGTCCGTATTCCATAGTTGTAGGTTCATGTGTATGATAGACATGACCTATCTCAATGGTTTGATACCTATGCTGTCCGTATTCCATAGTTGTAGGTTCATGTGTATGATAGACATGACCTATCTCAATGGTTTGATACCTATGCTGTCCGTATTCCATAGTTGTAGGTTCATGTGTATGATAGACATGACCTATCTCAATGGTTTGATACCTATGCTGTCCGTATTCCATAGTTGTAGGTTCATGTGTATGATAGACATGACCTATCTCAATGGTTTGATACCTATGCTGTCCGTATTCCATAGTTGTAGGTTCATGTGTATGATAGACATGACCTATCTCAATGGTTTGATACCTATGCTGTCCGTATTCCATAGTTGTAGGTTCATGTGTATGATAGACATGACCTATCTCAATGGTTTGATACCTATTCTGTCCGTATTCCATAGTTGTAGGTTCATGTGTATGATAGACATGACCTATCTCAATGGTTTGATACCTATGCTGTCCGTATTCCATAGTTGTAGGTTCATGTGTATGATAGACATGACCTATCTCAATGGTTTGATACCTATTCTGTCCGTATTCCATAGTTGTAGGTTCATGTGTATGATAGACATGACCTATCTCAATGGTTTGATACCTATTCTGTCCGTATTCCATAGTTGTAGGTTCATGTGTATGATAGACATGACCAATGAAGGCACTTTTTTTGTTGGAGTGTCTAGTTGGTCATGCGTCGAAGTACACGTCCTTCAGCGAGGCGCTGTCTCCATTTGGAGGTGTCAGGTCCGAATCCCGGTCGGTAATTATAGCTTTCAAATTTTATGTTGTCTAGTGCGTCCTCTAAATTATGGAGTGGGACAGACAGAACTACAAAAATTAGATTTTTAAGAGCATGCATCTTTCCCATTGCAATATACGCCTGCGAGACATGAACATTTACTAAACAAGCTGAACAGCGCTTAAACGCCTTTGAATATAAATGTTATAGACGAGTTCTAAGAATATCTTGGGTAAAGAAAAGAACAAATGCATCCATACTTCAAGAGTTGAATATTGAAGAAGGTTGGCTATTAAAGACGATAAAACAAAGAAAATTGAAATATTTTGGTCACTTGAAACGACACGAAAGTTTGGAGAGAACAACAATAATGGAAGGGTATATGCCTGGGAAGGGAGGAAGAGGAAGGCCAAAGAGAAGATGGGTGCAGGATGTGGTGGATGATCTCCAGATGGGTATATCAGACGCGGAACATCTTGCTTATGATCGAGAGGTTTTCCGGAAGGTTGTTATGGGAGGGAGGTTCTGCAAAGGACATGCTACTGAATGAATGAATGAATGAGTGCGTCCTCTAGTCCCTACTTCTTTCTTCTCCTTCTGTGAGCGCCAAACAATACTACTTGTGTTTATTTACGTAACTATATTCTGTATGGAAGCATCTACAAACGTGTTGTTATTTCGCTGATCACTTGATATTGCGATTCTATGGACATTATGATCATGCGCAGTGTTTGTTTCCGGGATGTAGGAATACTGACTTGATGGATGTCTACAAAGACACGAAGGAGAGAGAGAAGAAACCGGAGGAGAAAAAGAAGGAAACAAAAGAGCAAAAGCCCGTCAGAAAAGAGGAAGAGAAAACACCACGAGAGGATAAGAACAAGTAAGCAACGGTTCGAAATCACATCTCTCTTTGCCTGGGTCTCTCTGTTTCTGTCTCTATAATTGTTCAGTATAATTGTTCATTATAATTGTTTAACTATAATTGTTCACTATATATGTGTGTGCGTGTGGGAGAGAGAGAGAGAGAGAGAGAGAGAGAGAGAGAGAGAGAGAGAGAGAAAGCGAAAGTGGGTGTCAGAGAGAGGGGAGGGGTATGTGCGCACGTGCGTGCGTTGTGGAGAGAGTGATTGAGCTAGAAATGGTGGGGGAATGTGTCAGTGCATGCATTCGTACGTGTATGTGTGAGAGTGATGAGGGAGTGTGTGCATGCGTGCATGCGTTCATGTGCATGTGTATGTGTGAGAGAGTGTGATTAAGAGAGAGTGTGTGTTGGTGTGAAGGATTGTGTGTTAGAGAGTGAGACAGTGGGAGAGTTGATGTGTTAGTGTGTGTGTGAGCGTGCGCATGCGTGTGGTGTGTGTATATGAAAGAATACAGAGAAAAGGAGAGAGGAGAGGAGAGAGAGAAGAGAGAGAGGAGAGAAGAGAGAGAGAGAGAGAGAGAGAGAGATGAGAAGATGAATGTCATGTAACACGCATGTTTGTAACACGCGAATCCATATGTTTGTGTATTCTCATCTGTCAATTATCATTTAAATACCTTTTGTTTTTATCATGCATAATATAAACTCTTGTTCATTACTGTAGTTTGAGTGAGAGAGTCAGTAAGTGTGAATGAGAGACAGAACGAGTGAGCGTGAGAGGAATGAGTGAGCGGGAGAGTGAATGCGTGGCGGGAGAGTGAATGAGTGAGCGGGAGAGTGAATGAGTGAGCAGGAGAGGAATGAGTGAGCGTGAGAGTGAAAGAGCGGGAAAAGTTGGGAAAGTGTGAGAGTGATGTGTGTGTGTGTGGGGTGTGTGGGTGGTGAGGAGAGAGAGAGAGAGAGAGGAGGAGAGAGAGAGAGGGGGAGGGGAGGAGAGAGGAAAAGATGAGAGAGAGAAAAAAGAGAGAGAGAGAGAGAGAGCATCACTATTTTTAAAGTCACTACATTTTATGTACACATTTTTCTCCATGTTTAACATTTTTTTGAAAACTGCTCATGACAAGTGTCAGTGTATGTGTGTGTAGTAAAGTGTGGAGTTTTTTCATACTAGTTTCAATACTAACGTGAGACATTTTGAATGTGTCTAGATGTGAGGAAGTGTGAGTGTATGTGGAGGATGTGTGTGAGTGTGGGGATATGTGTGGGGTGGGGGTTGTGTGGGTGTGGGTATGCGTTTGGATGGGTTGAGGTGTGTGGGGTTTTTGGGGGGTAGTGGTATTTGTGGGTGTTGGTGGGATGTGTGGATGGATGTGTGGGGGTGAAAGTAGGGGTGTTGGAATGGGTGTGGGGGATGTGTGTATGGGTGGAGGATATGTGTAGGGGACGGATGCGGGGGATTGTTTATGGGGGAGATGTGTGGATGGTTTGGGGAAGTATGTGGGGAGGGGGGGTTGTGTGGGTGGGGGATTGTTTGGGTGGATTGGGGTGCAAGGGGGGGTGGGGAGAAGTGTATGGGGTGGGGGTTTTGGGGGGGTTGCCGGGGGGGGTTTGGGGGATGTGTGAATGATGTGTGGGTGGAGGGTATGTTTGTGGTGGTTATGGGTGGAGGATAGTGTGGGGTGGGGGGGGATGTGTGTGATGGGGGGGGGAAGGCGTTGGGTGGGGTATATGTGTGGGTGAGTAGGGATTGTGGTGGTTGGGGGAAGTATGTGGGGTGGGGGGTGGGAGATTGTGTGTGTGGATGGGGAATGTGTGGGTGGGGGTGTGTGAGTGTTAGGATGTGTAGGTGGGTGAGGGAGTTGTATGTTTGGGTGGGATGTGTGAGGGGTGGGGGGGTTTTGGTGGGTAGTGGTATTGTGATCGAGATTGGTTGGGGGTGGGTGTGTGGGTGCGTAGTGGAGGATGTTTTGCGTGAGTGAGTTTCTTTTGGGTTTGGACTGTAGGGAATGCGGGTGTGGGGTGGAGAGAGTGTGTGGTGTGGGGTTGGGGATATTGTGTGGGTGAGGTATGTGTGTGGGGTTGGGGGATTTTTGTGGTGTGTGAGTGGGGTATGGGGGTGGATGGGAAGGGTATTCTTGTGGTTGGGGTGGGAATATTGTGTGGTTTGGGTGTGGTGATATTTTTGTGGTGTGTAGTGGGGAGTGTTGGTGAGGGAGGGTGTGTGGGGTGCGGGGGTTTGGGGAATAGTGCGTGGTGGGGGGTGTATGTGATGTGCGGGTGGGGGTTTGTGTGGTGGGGTTAGGTTATGGCAGGTGGGTGGGGGGAAGTTGTATGTGTGGGTGGTGGGGTTGTGGGGTATGGTTGAGGATGTATGGGTGGTTGGGGAAATTTTGTTGTGTGTGTGGGGGGGGGGGGGGGGGACATGTTAGTTGGTGGGGATGTGGTGTTTTTTGGGGATGGGGAGTGGATGTGCGATGTTGGGTTGGTGGGGGATTTGGGGGCATGGGGGGAATGTTGTCGACAGAATGTGGCTGGGGGGAGGGTTGGTTTGGGTGTGGGTGGGGAGAGGATGTGGGGTTAGGATGTGTATGGGGATGGGGGGATGGGGGGGTTGGGTTGGGGAATGTTTGGGGTG
>JACEFZ010014769.1:172500-284633 GCA_014155875.1 Cepaea nemoralis | reverse complement strand
CCCCCCGGGGGCACGACGGATTTAAATTTGAACGCCCCTTATACCTCCAGTTAAGACCTCCTTTCTGCACGGGGGGCCCGTGTGTCATGCTGGGGGGGGGTTTTTTTTAACAATGGCTACCAGGAAATGTTCTGGGAACAAAAGGGGTGTCATGTTGTTGTTAACAATGGCTACCAGGAAATGTTCTGGGAACAAAAGGGGTGTCTGTTTGTTACTGCTACCAGAAATGTTCGGGAAAAGGGGCCAGGACATGCCCTTTCCCTGGAATTCCCCCCAAAACCCCCCCACCCCCCCCCCCCCCCCCCCCCCCCCCCCCCCCCCCCCCCCCCCCCCCCCCCCCCCCTCAATCCCCACTGGTCTATGCAAATCTGATGCTGGCTCCAAATACCCACTCCATGAGGGAAAGGACTATGAAAAAGACACAAGAAAACAGGGAAATGCAGCTTAATGTAAACTAGAGAATCAAATTCACCAAAGACACCTACTGCTTGTTTCCAATGACACACATTCTGAAATGACCGGTGTAGGCTCCTCTTCCTTGTATGCCTCTTTCCCTAACTTGGTACTGCTCTGGGCGCTGACAGAAACAGATGCTGCGTGGCCTCCATTCAATTCTGGCTTGTCAACTGTGATGGCAAACAGTATCGAACCCAAACCTGAAGTGTTCAATGGTTATACGATTATCATTTTCACGAACCTTTAATAAGCACTACTGATAATTAATAACATTCTGGTACTTGACAAATTATTTCACTACTGTGTTACAAAATAAGTTTAATATTTGCAGATGTCATAAACAAAATACTGCATGATTTCTTGAAAGGCATATTTCGCTGCATCTGACCAGATATATACATCATGTGAAGTGAATAAACAAATAATACTTGACTGAAATGTTAAGTACATAGTCATTGTCACTGATAGTGATCGTATGTGGAGGATGCTATCCCTACAGAAGTCTAAGATTTAACAGGAAGTCCTTCTGTTCGTATAATAATGGCTGGAATTGCCTAATGGATAATGCCTCAACATATTTTAGCAATTGATTATTTTTTTTCAAACACAGTATACAAAATGCGTTTTGTTTATTAACTCTATGATTGCTATTATTTTTAACTAGTCCATAGATATAAATTGGCCATGGTGGCATGGTGGGGTGGAAGAGTGGTTAGTGTGAAGGCCTGCTAAGACAGTCTCTTCTTTTCCTTGTGCTTCCTTTCATCTCCCAAAGAAACAAAGGCCATCAGCCAATCCATGGCGAGCCTTTTATAGACTTGTGTTTTAACTGGTTGGACTTTGCAGCTGAAGTTCTCTACAAGATGAGGTAGCCAGTTTCATGCCACCCCTCTGTCTCCTTCTGCCTTTTATCCCCCATTGGGGGAGAGACCCTTAACCAGCTAGTACAAAGTTATCTTATCTTTTGGAGGTCAGCATGGCTGAATGGATAAAAACGCTCCTTGTGCTGATGCTGAGGTATTGGGTTCAACCTCTACACCGGTCAGTTAGACTAAAAGTTGACTTCTTGTCCTTGACTTGGGGATGTAAATTACAAGTACCTCAGACGTCGCCTAATGGTGAATGACATTGGTAATAGGGAAAGCTAATCCACACGCAAAAATCAGCCCAGTGCACTAGAAGTAGTAGCAAGTGTATGTACTATGCTTGAGTTCAAAGCGAGGAAAGGAAAAATAAAATCCAATCTGGCGCTGTCTCCTTTAGCTCCCTCCATGTCCCCATATCATTTATCATTTGTTCTGACCCACTATGATTCTGGGATCAACCCAGCCACATAATAATGAATAATGGATGTCATAAAACTGTTAACTGTCATTTACTGCCAATATAGTACCTTGCGGTGTATGGCAGAGGGGTCTTTGAGCCTGAGGAATTAAGGCCGCCTGGCTAGTGCAGTCGCCGCGAACTGTGCAGGTTAGGATTTTCTTTTTGCCCCTGACAGAAAAAAATCCCACACCTTACCGAGGATTCGAACCCGGGTCTCCTGAATGAGAGTCCGGCATTCTAGCCACTCAGCCAGTCGCTCCTCTTACCATAAGAATGGATCTTACCATAAGAATGGATCTTACCATAAGAATGGATCTTACAATAAGAATGGATCTTATCACAAGAATGGATCTTACCATAAGAATGGATCTTATCATAAGAATGGATCTTACCATAAGAATGGATGGATACCAGGACATTTTTATAATTTTCTGGGAAGGAAAAGTGGTGAGCAAGGAAACTCCACCTCACTTCATACATCATGGTCTAGAATATGTGAACACTCAATACTTCATACCCCCGTGGCTGTATCAGCTATGGAGCTCCCTTTTCTTTTACAGATATAAACAGGTTAGGAGAAGGAAATTAATGAATCGGTGAATTGCTGACTGCACGAATAAATTAGATAGATGGATGGAAATGAATGAATAGATGGATGAATTCTTGACTGTATGGATAAACTGGACAGATGGATTGATGACTGACTCAAAAAAGGACTAAATGACAGAAAATTTAATTGTGGGAGAGAGGAAGGGGGAAGAGATCATAAATGAACAGACAAAAATTGAGAAAGTGAGAGAGTATGAATAAATGAACAAATGAACTTTATTTTCAAAGAGTTAAGAATTGGGCACATAGGTCTAAGAGAACGAGAGAGAGAGAATGTGGGAGAGAGACGTAGAATGAAAGAAAGAAAGAAAGAAAGAAAGAAAGAAAGAAAGAAAGAAAGAAAGAAGAAAGAAGAAAGAAAGAACGAAAGAGAGGGGGAAGGAGGGGGAGGGAGGGAAGACAGAAAGAAAGAAAGAAAGAAAGAAAGAAAGAAGGTAAAAGAGAGGGAAATAGAGAAAGGAGAGTGATGTTCTAACCAACACCGTTGAATGTTCTGACAATTAGGACAGCAAATTCTAACTTCCAGTACCTGCTGCCATAACTGGCAACATGCTGCTTCTTTCCATGTCACGGAGAAAAGCCCAGTCCTCATAGAAGAGCCTGAAATGGAGGGAAGAGAGTTCAGAGAAACACGCCACTATAGTGCATATGTATCTATATATACACATGTGGGCAAACACATAATGGTGAACAATAACCAACTCTGTAAATGCATGCACAACCACATAATGCATACAATGTCCAACACTATATGTGTACATTTTATGTGTCTATATGTCTGTGTTTCTGCATGTGTGTATGTCTGCCTGTGTGTCTGTCTGAATGTATGAGCATGTGTCTGAATGTGTCTGTCTGTGTTTCTGCATCTGTGTCTGTCTGTCTAAGTACCTGCCTGTCTGAGTGAGTATGTGCGTGCATGTGTGAGTGTGTGTGTGTGTGTGCATATGTGTGTGCGCGTGTGCATGTGTGGGTGGGCATGTATGTATAAACTCAAAACAACATTTTCCCAAAGTGAATGTGAACAAGGAAAGTACAAACAATAAGACTGCACTATTCACTGCCTGGCATATTTTGTTGAAACTCCTTAGGTGCATGCTGCAGTATTCACACAACATAAACTAAAGCAAGAAGATAAATCCTTCAAGCTGAAATATACAACATACACATATTACCACAGTAATTTGAAATGGGAACAAAGACATAGTTTAAAATTACTGTGTTCGACAATACAAGTTACTTTGTTGTATATTTCAGCTTGGAGGATTTATCTTCTTGCTCTCTCTATTAACACTACAGTTAGACAAGGTCTCCCTATTCTCTTTCAATTGTAGACTTTAGACAGATCTCCCCATGCTCTGTCAACACTAAAAGTTCCTCCAATTCTCTGTCAACTCTAGACTTGAACAAGATCTCCCCATTCTCTGTCACCACTATACTTAAACAAGATCTCCCCATTCTCTGCCACCACTATACTTAAACAAGATCCCCCCCATTCTCTGCCACCACTATACTTAAACAAGATCTCCCCATTCTCTGCCACCACTATTCTTAAACAAGATCTCCCCATTCTCTGTCACCACTATTCTTAAACAAGATCTCCCCATTCTCTGCCACCACTATTCTTAAACAAGATCTCCCCATTCTCTGCCACCACTATTCTTAAACAAGATCTCCCCATTCTCTGCCACCACTATACTTAAACAAGATCTCCCCATTCTCTGCCACCACTACTCTTAAACAAGATCTCCCCATTCTCTGCCACCACTATTCTTAAACAAGATCTCCCCATTCTCTGTCACCACTATACTTAAACAAGATCTCCCCATTCTCTGTCACCACTATTCTTAAACAAGATCTCCCCATTCTCTGCCACCACTATACTTAAACAAGATCTCCCCATTCTCTGTCACCACTATACTTAAACAAGATCTCCCCATTCTCTGTCACCACTATACTTAAACAAGATCTCCCCATTCTCTGTCACCACTATTCTTAAACAAGATCTCCCCATTCTCTGCCACCACTATTCTTAAACAAGATCTCCCCATTCTCTGCCACCACTATTCTTAAACAAGATCTCCCCATTCTCTGCCACCACTATACTAAAACAAGATCTCCCCATTCTCTGCCACCACTATTCTTAAACAAGATCTCCCCATTCTCTGCCACCACTATTCTTAAACAAGATCTCCCCATTCTCTGCCACCACTATACTTAAACAAGATCTCCCCATTCTCTGTCACCACTATACTTAAACAAGATCTCCCCATTCTCTGTCACCACTATTCTTAAACAAGATCTCCCCATTCTCTGCCACCACTATACTTAAACAAGATCTCCCCATTCTCTGTCACCACTATACTTAAACAAGATCTCCCCATTCTCTGTCACCACTATACTTAAACAAGATCTCCCCATTCTCTGCCACCACTATACTTAAACAAGATCTCCCCATTATCTGTCACCACTATACTTAAACAAGATCCCCCCATTCTCTGCCACCACTATACTTAAACAAGATCTCCCCATTCTCTGCCACCACTATACTTAAACAAGATCCCCCCCATTCTCTGTCACCACTATACTTAAACAATATCTCCCCATTCTCTGCCACCACTATACTTAAACAAGATCTCCCCATTCTCTGCCACCACTATTCTTAAACAAGATCTCCCCATTCTCTGCCACCACTATTCTTAAACAAGATCTCCCCATTCTCTGCCACCACTATTCTTAAACAAGATCTCCCCATTCTCTGCCACCACTATACTTAAACAAGATTCCCCCCATTCTCTGTCACCACTATACTTAAACATGATCTCTCCATTCTCTGCCACCACTATACTTAAACAAGATCTCCCCATTCTCTGCCACCACTATACTTAAACAAGATTCCCCCCCCCCCCCATTCTCTGTCATCACTATACTTAAACATGATCTCCCCATTCTCTGTCATCACTATAGTTGAACAAAATCTCCCCATTTTATGGCAACCTAGACTTCAACAAGATATCCCCATTCTCTGTCAACTCTAGATTTAAACAAGATCTTCCTATTCCATGAAAATTACAATTGAAATAACTTATCACTGTCACTTTATAAGAAACATGTTGCCACTAACAACCCTAGACACACAACATTTGGTCACATTTGATCAATATTTGACACACAACAAGATCTTGTTATTCAATTACAATATATCCATCAATGCTAGCAACAACATTTCATCAACTAGACTTACAAAAATATCTCCATCAACACTAGACTTTCAACATCTCCAACACTAGATGTACAACAACATGTTCATCAACACTAGACTTACAACAACATCTCCATCAACACTACACTACAAAAACATATCCATCAACACTACACGTACAACAACATGTCAATCAACACTAGACTTACAACAAATTATCCATTAACACTAGACTTACAAAAACATCTCCATCATGACTAGACTTAGGGATGCAGAGATGTTTCCAAGACACCAGGGCCAGGGCTGGGTTCTATACTGGCCAAGACCTATTGATGCGTCCTCGCTGAGCATCCTGGGCAACAGGTCCCTTCGGGGTCCTGGCTGAAGTCAGTAGGATCGTTGATTCCTCCGAAATCGGAGAGTGTCTGCCTGCACGGCGAGGGACCAACCGTCTGCACACCAATATGTCAGACATGGGACAATGGATACTCACGCAAACCTCAGGTCCGGTATGACATCACACTGATGTTGGACAACAGGATGTCTTCATCCGGCATACAGGACTTCACGCTGGAGATCACAGCCAGCAAACACAAGCAAGCAAGCAGGCACAACTAGACTTACAACAACATCTCCATCAAGACTAGACTTATAACAACATCTCCATCAACACTAGACTTACAACATCTCCATCAACACTACACTACAACAAATTATCCATCAACGTTAGATTTACAACAACATGTCCATCAAGACTAGACTTACAACAACATCTCCATCAACACTACATGTACAACAACATCTCCACAAACAAGACTTACGACAGCATCTCGTCACTCTCAATCAACATGAGCATGTATCGTTCCAGAGCCTGCTCATTCAGGGATGCTCTCAGCCAGGCTCTGCCCCGCCCCAAGTCTGTGTTCACCAGGTTCAGCTTTGAGAACCTCTGCAGCTCATGCTTGGATAGATGCTCTCTGGCATAGTGCCAGAACACTGCGGAAAAACAAGTTCCTTTTAAACTGTGATTTACCAGTGTTAGCCGTTAGTTGCCGCTCCAACTTCATGGCATAATGCTCCGTTCCTGTGCCAGTAAATATCACACAAAATGCTCCTTCTGTCCTATGTGAAATGCGGAACAGACAGCAGTCCCGACAAACCAACAGCACGCACAGGCATATATGCATGAGGCCTCTGCCAGAATGCCAACACAACAGTCCGCCACTAAAATTACTGTTCTACGTCAATGGAAGTGGAGGTCACTAGAAAACCAGCAGTTGCACACACATTACTGCATAAGGCAAAAACCAGGTAGTTCAGCAACTATCTGTCTGCCACTTTTCTGAAGTAGTAGCTCGTGTATGGACTACACTTTAGTTCAAAGTGAGTGAATGGGGAAAAACATCATCATGAGGGAAGATGTTTAAACATTCAGTTTAGTTTAGTCGACGGATCAACATCACAGCACACGGGTGCAACCCATAAGTGCTCCGTTCTCCTCCTAACTCAAACCTGAGTCTGGAAAAACTCAGCTCAGTGCACGAACTCCGTAGCTTCGGCGAGGATCCTGAAATACTTTACTTAATGTTTAAACATTCACCTAGGTCCAGGGTCGACCCAGCCTAACATGGGTGCCAGAAAATATCCTGAGAAGTAATGTTGGCCAGGAAAATATTGACCTTATCACAAGAAAAATATTGACCATATCACAAGAAAAATGGGATGCAGATCTGTTTCCAAGGAACCAGGGCCAGGTTTTATACTGGCCAAGACCTATTAATACGACCTAGTCGTACATCCTGGGCAACAGGTCCCTTTGGGGTTCTGGCTAACGTAGTAGGAACGCTGATTCTTCCGAAGTTGGAGAGTATCTGCCTGCACGGTGTGGAACCACCAGTCTGTACACCAATAAGCCAGACATGGGACAACGGATACTCACGCAAACCTCAGTTCGGTATGACGTCACACTGATGTTGGACAACAGGATATCTTCATTCGACATACAGGACTTCACCTGGAGTTCACAGCCAGCGAACACATGCAAGCAAGCAAGTAAGCAACAAGACAAATATTGACCTTATCACAAGACAAATATTGACCTTATCACAAGAAAAAATATTGACCTTATCACAAGAAAGATATTGAATATCACAAGAAAAATATTGACCTTATCAGGTGAGATGCAGTAACATAGTGACCAGACACTTGTCTGGTAGTCATGGGTTCTAATCTTGACTGGGGCAGATTATTGAAACTTTACCTGGGGTCACATAACCTGAAATGGGCACCAGGGTAACCTTCCCTGAATTTGTCATAGAAATATGGGGCTACCACCATATACCAAATATGCCTCAAGGCCTGTAAACGGTTCCTGTACTTTACTTTACATTACATTACTTTACTTTTGTTTTACTTTACTTTACATTACTTTAGTTTACATTACTTTACTTTACTTTACGTTACGTTACTTTATTTTACTTTATGTATAATATTGAGATATCTCCCCCGATGTATCTCCACCTTGACGTGGTGGGGGAGCTTGCGTGTCCCATCGACCCCATTTGCTTGTCGATGGATGAAAAACTACATATCGGACAGCTTATGGGATAAGGACCAGACTAAGAGAGACACAACCTGCTGCTCTGCAGGTTAGACTGAGGATAGCAGTCAAAAATTTAAATCAGGTGCACGAAGGCAGAAGTTCTTGGTCCGGACAAAACTCTTAAGGCTCCCTGTCGAGGGCTGTGGCTGAACGCCCCTAAGCCACAAACCCTCGGATCTAAGAGCCGGGCCAATACCCTCCTACCGAAAAATAGAGGCGTGATACTGAGCAAGCTACATGCTCAGGTCTGATACAAGGTTCGAAGGCTCTCAGCTGGGGGATATGAGAGATTCCCGGATGAGAGGGCCAGGCCGTTTCTCGTTCACTGCTGCACGAAGGTAAGGTGCTGAGCCGTCAGCACATGTAGCCTACCTCGTGGGCGAGTACAAAAAGTCAGAAAAGTGCCCCAGTCGAAGGAAATGGTTACGAAAACTGTCTGTATCTAACTCATAGAGAGTGTAGACAAAAGTGGAAGAACGTCTCAATGACGCGAAATGGAACGCACGGCGAGCGAACCTATTGCGTGGTCTGAAGTCAAAAATAAAAGCTTACCGAGTGGATGTCGCTCGCAGTCTGACCGCTCCTGGTGTGTGCTTGAGCGATCAGTGGCAAGCGAGATTCCCAACACATGGAAGTGAGGAACTAAAGCAGCCATGAGCAGGACGTGGCAACTCCTCGGGTGAGCCCAGTCTCAGAGCAATATGTGCCGGCTCTGCAATTATGGAAGCCTCCTTGGATAGCGAGGGAATGCCCATGGTCTGCCCCTGCCTTCCCTTGAGGGCCGACCGCGATGTCGTTGATCGTTCTATCTTGACCAGCTGAGATGTTGGCGACATCACAACAGTCTAACGTGCCTCGAAACCAGAGGAAGGCTAACCTCATTAAAAAATGCCTGCCGGAAGCCGGAAGTGTCGTCCTACGGGTGGCAAACTAAAAATTGACACTACGCAATTACGTCCGAGTGAAATGTCTTGTCCGAATGTCTCTCGTGCTAGGAACAGCTCTGACTACCTAGTTTCCGAATGCTGCTCTTGTTCGGAACAGCTCTGACTAGGTAGTTTTCCGAATGTCTGTCGTGCCTGGAACAGCTCTGACGGGCGCAACGACAAGCACATGTCCGAAAACTCGCTGAGTGGATACCGTCTGCAACCCTGTCTGGTTTGTGCGGGAATGGCCCGGGGCAAACGAAATGACCAATATATTGAAGTGAGGATTTAAAGCAGCCATGAGCAGGACGTGAGCCCTCGGTGAGCCCAGAACCAGGGCGCTATGTGTCGGCCCTGCAACTATGGAAGCAGCCTTGGATGGCGGAAAATGCTATGGACTGTCCCTGCCTTCCTTTGAGGGATGACCGTTGTCTTCGACCGTTCAACTTTGGCCAGCTGGGTTGTAGATGGCACCACAAAAGTGAGAGTCTCCCAGGAATGCTACATGGTCAAAAAAGCACGCCATAGTCGGATGTGTTGGCCTACGGGTTTCGGCCCAAGGGCGCATAACAGACACACCGCAATCACATCTGAAAAAACACTCCGGATGAACGAAAAGAAGAAGATATTGAGATATAGAGAACTCACTGAAACGCCAGCCTTACACATATAATAACCTACAACTAGTGAATCTCCACATGTATACAAAAATTCAAGATTGCAATCAGCCATGTGCACATGTGGACTGGCTCCACAGGCAGCAGATCACATACTCCAAGACTGCCCAAAATACTATCTAGAAACACCTTCTGGTCTAGAAAAATAACACTGCAAGATAAACTCTTGGACAACTGAGTGAACTAAAATAGACAGTGAAATTCATACAAGAGACAACATTGTATACAAATTTCAAGCAAACGAAAGAAGATGAAGAACTAGCAAATCAAATATAAACTAAAACAAAAGGTTGTTAATGTCTATAGTCATGTAAAAACAACAATATTATTAATTCATTAATGATCTTCTCTTCTTCTTTCCTTCCTCCATTTACCTCAGTGAAGTGTTAAAGTGTTCATTAATGCTGAAAGTATACATTCGGTAACAATCAAATTATAAATTAATTAATGACAACAATGTCTAAAGAAGAGTTAACAGTTACCTGGCTCTGTCTCAGCGCTGTTTACATCAGAAAACAAATTAGCCATCTTTAGCAGCCCAGATTTCTCTGTTATCTGTCTGAAATATGATCATAACATACACAATGAAATGAATTAACTTATCACGGAAGACATTGTTAACATCACTATAAAGTGACACTATGTATTCATAACAGAAACAACAATAAAACAAAGTAAGAAAGGTGATAGTAGACTCACGGCAGATACTGCCATTGGGATGTCAAGTGTTAGGCCTTCACATGTTCTTCTTCTTCGTTCATCCGGAGTTTTTTTCGGATGTGACTGCGTTGTGCCTGTTTGCAGCAGAGCTGCGTTCTTGCGCTGTTAGGCCGACACATCCGACTTCTGCGGGCATTTGTTGACCGGGTTAATCTTCCCCCTGGGGTTTCTTAGGACGTTTGACTCTCACTGTTGTGGTGTTATCCCCCATCCCAGCTGGTCCATATAGAACAGCCAGAGATCCTGGTCAGCCCTCAAGGGAAGGCAGGGGCAGACCATGGGAATTCCCCGCCATCCAAGGAGGCTTCCATACTTGCAGAGCCGACACATAGAGCTCTGGTACTGGGCTCACCCAAGGAATCGTCACGTCCTGCACATGGCTGCTTAGCCTCACTTCCGTATATTGGGCCTTCCAGTTCACCATAGGCTGTTCTTCCGGAAACCAGAAGTATGCAGTCTGCAGATGACATCCACACAGTGAGCTTTCGATTCAGACTTTCCATGTAATGGATTTGCTATCCAAGCAATATTCCATTTCGTGCCACTAGGACACTTTTCCACCTTTTATGAAGCCCACACAGTGGGCTTTTGATTCGGACTTTCCACGTAATGGATTTGCTAGCCAAGCAATATTCCATTTCGTGCCACTAGGACACTTTTCCACCTTTTATGAAGCCCACACAGTGGGCTTTTGATTCGGACTTTCCACGTAATGGATTTGCTATCCAAGCAATATTCCATTTCATGCCACTAGGACACTTTTCCACCTTTTATGAAGCCCACGCAATGGGCTTTTGATTCGGACTTTCCACGTAATGGATTTGCTATCCAAGCAATATTCCATTTCGTGCCACTAGGACACTTTTCCACCTTTTATGAAGCCCACACAGCGAGCTTTCGATTTGGACTTTCCACATAATGGATTTGCTATCCAAGCAATATTCCATTTCATGCCTCTGGGTCTTCATGCACCTTTAAATGTCAACCTGTATATAGTTAAAGTAATTTGCGGTCAACTTTAGCTTGTTGATATCTCCATAGAGCTTGTCCTCAAATGAAGCAGGTGTAGGCCAAAATATCTTTCTCTGTTCTGCATACGTTGGGCAATCCTGCAGCAAATGTTTTGCTGTCATTTTTCCAGTTCTACAATTACATTCATTGGTATCTCCTATCTTTAGTTTATTGAACAAGTGGTATTTCAGCCTGTTATGTCCTGTGCGGAGTCTGAAGATTGCTACTTGTTCTCTTCGGCCGAGTTTGTAATATGCATCATCCTTCTGATGGCCTGGATGCTCTGATTCCCATTTGGTTCTATAGGTGCTTTTTATCAACCTCTTTGCCTCATTATAGGTTATGTCTATGTCAGGCTGTGATAGTCGTCCGCCCTCTTTTGCCAGTCTGTCAGCCTCTTCGTTTCCAGGTATACTGCAATGTGATGGGATCCACTGTATTACAACTTTTTTGGATTTCTGGCATAGACCATGGAGTGCTGCTCTTAGGTCAGTTAGTTCTGTGCTGTTATTGCTCTTCAGTATTGAGACAGCTGACTTTGCATCTGTGAAGATAGCTATTTGCTTCTCTTTATTTTCCTCCATCAGGAGCATTTCTGCTGCAGTTTTCAGAGCCTCTACCTCCGCTTTGAAGTTACTTGAAAATTTTCCAGTTGCCATTGAATGTGTTTTTTTCACTCCATTTTTTAAATTTAGGAGAATTCCTCCTCCTCCATTCTCTATTGAATTTTTGGCTGATCCATCTGTATATGCATGGGTCCAATTCCTGCTTGGGTAATGTTCTTTTATGTAGTTTAGGGTTATTTCTCTTCTTTCGGTTTCATACTGAGTGTTCTTTTTCTCAATACCAGGAATGTTTTCTATCATCTCAGGCAGTTGCTGCTGTCTCCAAGCTGGGAACTTGTGTGCATTGTGTATGGGCTTGACTGTTGATATGTTAAGAATAGGATCTGCCCTAATCCTTCGTTTTGCAGTTTCTACAAAGTTGCTACGCTTCAGTCTTCGCTTTCCAAAACCATTAAATCTGTTGTACATAGGGTGGTCTGTCAATCTTCTAAATTTTTCTGCTTGTTGCTGGGCTCTGCTATCTCTTCTATCCTGCATTGGTTGTAAACAAGTGATCTTTTCTAGTTCATTAATAGGCGTTGTCTTCAGGCTTCCAGTTATGATTCGCATTCCTTGGTTTTGGACTCTACTTATTTTGTTAAAGTTTGACTTAGCTGCTGTTGCCCAAGCTGCAATGCCATATTCCAGTACTGGCCTCACCCGTCCAGTATATAACTTCTTGAGAACTTTCTCATCTGCTCCCCACGTTGTACCAGCAAGCTTTTTCATGATTGCCATTCTCTGCCTTGCTCTTGTTCGATTTTTCTCAACCTGTGTCTTCCATGTCAGGCGACGATCAAAGGTGACTCCTAGATAGTTTGGATTTTCTTCATGGCGCAATTTTTTCCATTCAATACCAGCTTAGGTTGCTGAGGTTTATTTGAGAGGGAGAACACTGTGCATGTTGTTTTCTCCTCACTTATCTTCACTAGCCATGATTTTGACCAGTCCTCTAGCGCTAATAAGGCTTGCTGTATTCTGCTGTTAGCTGTACTAATATATTCTTCAGATGTCCATATGGCTAGGTCATCTGCAAAGGAGGATGTGTGTACTCTGGCTGGAAAATTTTCTGTGATGTCATTTATATATGCTAGGAATAATGTTGGTGAAAGAACTCCTCCTTGGGGGACACCTTGCTCCAGCAGCATCATTTTGCTTGTATGTCCTTGTACTTTTGTCCTGGCAGTTCTGTTCTCAAGGTAGTGGCTGATCCATTTATACATTTTTCCACAAACATGCATGTTTTGCAGTTTTACTTTCAGTCCTTCCTTCCATACTTTATCAAATGCTTTTTCTAAATCTATCCAGACTGCTAGTGTGTGCTTTTTCTCTTGGAAGGCATCCTCTATTTCCTGAGCTATATAGGTTATTTGATCTTCAGTGGATCTGTACTTTCTGAATCCTGCTTGGTGTGGTGTTAAGAGTTTGTTTTCTTCCAGATGCCACGTTAGCCTGCCATTGATAATGCGTTCCATTAATTTTCCTACACAGCTAAGTAGACTGATAGGTCGATAGCCATTTGGTTCTTCCAGGTCTTTTCCTTTCTTTGGGACTGGTATTATTATAGCTTCCTTCCATGCCTGTGGAACTATTCCTCTCTTCCAGCTGTTATTTAGGACTGCTAGTAGTTTCTTCTTTGCCTTGGTGCCTAGTCCTATTAGCATTTAATTTGTGATTCCATCCTTTCCTGGTGATTTCTTCTTTTTTAGGGTATTCATTGCCTGTTCCATTTCTTCCATTGTTAGATTTGCCATCATATATTCTGCTGCTGTCTCTGTATTTCTATGATGTATCTGTTTGTCTTTGATTGCTTTCTTCTGTTCAGTTGTAATATCAATGTGGTTTGCATTTGCATAGTGTTCCATTAGTGCATTTGCAGCCTTTTTTCCTGTAAGCAAGGCATTTCCTTGTTTAATTGTTATTTGTTTGTTTCTAGGTCCTTCATTGTTCATGGCTTTCACTAGTTTCCATAGTTTGTTTCCATCCCTGTCAAAATTCAGGTTTTCTGTTTTTTCCCTCCAACGATCTCTTGTTGTTTGATTTACTGTTCTTTTATATTTTGCTGAGATGGCTTTGAGAGAGGTATTCGCTTCAATTGTTTGTTCTCTCTCTGCTGTCTTCCTGGCATCTTCAACTTTGTCCTCCAAACTTTGTAGTTCTTCAGTCCAGTATGGTTTGTAATTTTTCCTCGCTCCTCTAGGAATGGACTCAGTGGCTGCCTGTATTATCGCTCTGTTTAGACTTTCCACCATTTGCTTTATGTTGCCATATCGTGTATTTATGTTTTCACAATACTTGTCTGTTAGTATGGCAAATCTGTCCCAATCTGCTCGTTTGTAATTCCAGCGGGGCAAGGGCTTTTGCTCCTGTGGAACATACTCCATATTCATTACAAGCTTGATTGGTCTGTGGTCACTACCTGCTAATTGGTCCAGCACATGGCGATCGATTTTGTGGAGGATGTCTCCTGTGCAGAAAGCTAAGTCTGGAGTAGAAGTGGTAAGCCATCTTCTGGAGTAGAAGCTCGGTGTGTCATCCGCTTTGTTGAGTAGATGGAGATTTGAGTCTATTTCCCAGTCCTCCAATTCATCTCCTCTTTTGTCAGTATCTGGGTATCCCCATCTTTCTGAACGGCTATTAAAGTCTCCGACAATAATGCAGTTTGTGTCGGTTATTTTCATGTTTGAGAGTGTAAGGTCCTTATCTGCTAGGCTATACAGATTGTAGATTCTTATTTTCACATCCTTTATCATTATATCAACACCTATAATTTCTGTTTGGTTGTCAGAGATCACAGATACTTCGCTGCAAGGTATTGTATTTCGTGTAAGTATTAGAACTCCTCCTTTGTGTCCTCCGTGGTCGAAACGTGTGGCCTGATATCCTCTGACTGAGAATTTGTGATTGGCGTTGAGGTGTGTCTCTTGAATGCATGCCACATCTATTCTATCTTTATGAAGACGCTGTGTTAGGGAGTCTTTCTTCTTGTAAACTCCTTCGGCATTCCACTGTAGTATGTTGAGTGTCCGGGGTATTTGGTCAATAGCTCTTAACCTACTCCTCTGTGCCTTGACTCCACAGCACAGGGGAAGGTGACCACCAGTAGTCATGGGTGGACCCCCTCGAGGCAGGGGGCCCGGCACTATCGCCGCCTGATGGGACTTCACGGGATTAGCACCATAACGATTAATTTTGATTTGTGACATCATGAATTAAGTTACGTTGCACTGCTTTGTCAAGCCTGTGGCTCAGTACATCCGATTTTGACAAGCATGTATTCGGGTGCTTTCCCTAGCCTTTGACTGTCCCCAGTCTACCTACAAGGCAGCAGGTTTTACGTTGCACTGCTTTGTCAAGCCTGTGGCTCAGTACATCCGATTTTGACAAGCATGTATTCGGGTGCTTTCCCTAGCCTTTGACTGTCCCCAGTCTACCTACAAGGCAGCAGGTTTGTGTGTCTCTTCGTCTGGTCCCTCTCCCTTGACCTGTCCGACATGGGTGGCCCTACCAGTAGCTGTGCTACCGTCGGCATAGCTCTTGGGGTCATTGGGACGCACAAGCCCCTCTACCTCGTCACGGTGGACACACAGCAGAGGGGCTTCACATGTTCTAGCTCATGATACATGAGGTGGCCCTGGGAAGGTTAACCCGGTCAACAAATGCCTGCAGAAGTCGGATGTGTCGGCCTAACGGCGCAAGAACGCAGCTCTGCTGTAAACAGGCACAACGCAGTCACGTCCGAAAAAAAGAAACTCCGGATGAACGCAGAAGAAGATACATGAGGTGGGACAGCACTCAGTATAACTAAGTCTCAGAACAACACATGAGGCGGGATGGCACACAGTAAAACTAAGTCTCATAACACATGAGGTGGGGTGGCACACAGTAAAACTAGTCTCATAACACATGAGGTGGGGTGGCACACAGTAAAACTAGTCTCATAACAACACATGAGGTGGGGTGGCACACAGTATAACTAAGTCTCATAACACATGAGGTGGGATGGCACACAGTATAACTAAGTCTCGGAACAACACATGAGGTGGGGTGGCACACAGTATAACAAAGTCTCATAACACATGAGGTGGGGTGGCACACAGTATAACAAAGTCTCATAACACATGAGGTGGAGTGGCACACACTATAACAAAGTCTCAGAACAACACATGAGGTGGGATGGCACACAGTATAACTAAGTCTCATAACACATGAGGTGGGGTGGCACACAGTATAACTAAGTCTCATAACACATGAGGTGGGATGGCACACAGTATAACAAAGTCTCAGAACAACACATGAGGTGGGGTGGCACACAGTATAACTAAGTCTCATAACATATGAGGTGGGGTGGCACACAGTATAACTAAGTCTCAGAACAACACAAGAGGTGGGATGGCACACAGTATAACAAAGTCTCAGAACAACACATGAGGTGGGGTGGCACACAGTATAACTAAGTCTCATAACACATGAGGTGGGGTGGCACACAGTATAACTAAGTCTCAGAACAACACATGAGGTGGGGTGGCACACAGTATAACTAAGTCTCAGAACAACACATGAGGTGGGGTGGCACACAGTATAACAAAGTCTCATAACACATGAGGTGGGGTGGCACACAGTATAACAAAGTCTCATAACACATGAGGTGGGGTGGCACACAGTATAACAAAGTCTCATAACACATGAGGTGGGATGGCACACAGTATAACTAAGTCTCAGAACAACACATGAGGTGGGGTGGCACACAGTATAACAAAGTCTCATAACACATGAGGTGGGGTGGCACACAGTATAACTAAGTCTCAGAACAACACATGAGGTGGGGTGGCACATAGTATAACAAAGTCTCATAACACATGAGGTGGGATGGCACTCAGTTTAACTAAGTCTCATAACACATGAGGTGGGATGGCACACAGTAAAACAAAGTCTCATAACACATGAGGTGGGATGGCACACAGTAAAACAAAGTCTCATAACACATGAGGTGGGGTGGCACACAGTATAACTAAGTCTCATAACAACACATGAGGTGGGATGGCACACAGTAAAACAAAGTCTCAGAACAACACAAGAGGTGGGGTGGCACACAGTATAACTAAGTCTCATAACACATGAGGTGGGGTGGCACACAGTATAACTAAGTCTCATTACACATGAGGTGGGGTGGCACACAGTATAACTAAGTCTCATAACACATGAGGTGGGGTGGCACACAGTATAACTAAGTCTCATAACACATGAGGTGGGGTGGCACACAGTATAACAAAGTCTCATAACACATGAGGTGGGGTGGCACACAGTATAACTAAGTCTCATAACACATGAGGTGGGGTGGCACACAGTATAACTAAGTCTCAGAACAACACAAGAGGTGGGGTGGCACACAGTATAACAAAGTCTCATAACACAAGAGGTGGGATGGCACCCAGTATAACTAAATCTCAGAACAACAAAAAATGTGGGATGGCACCCATCAATTAAATCTCAGAACAACACATGAGGTGGGATGGCACCCAGTATAACTAACTAAGTCTCAGAACAACACAAGAGGTGGCAGGGCACCCAGTATAACTAAATCTCAGAACAACAAAAAATGTGGGATGGCACCCATCAATTAAATCTCAGAACAACACATGAGGTGGGATGGCACCCAGTATAACTAAACCTCAGAACAACAAAAAATGTGGGATGGCACCCATCAATTAAATCTCAGAACAACACACGAGGTGGGATGGCACCCAGTATAACTAACTAAGTCTCAGAACAATTTCCAAATGTTCTTCACATGAATCTCTTATGAGGGGGCTTAAAATGAAAACTTTAAATGTTCTTTTACCCTTTGAGTTGTCCAAACAGGTGGAAATCACTTGGGGCTAGGTCTGGTGAGTATGGGGGATGTGGTACACAATGAAAGTGGAAGTCTTTGATGGTTTCAACCACTGCACTGGCAGTTTAGGGCAGAGCATTATCATGTTGCAAAAGGACACCTTTACTCAGAATTCCACATCGTTTTATTGCGGATCGAAACTTCCTACTCCACTCATAAACTTGCTGGACTAACAGGCATGCATCACCATACTGGACCTTCATTCGCTGATGAATGTCTATAGGTTTCACCCCCTCACTGATGAAAAATCGGATAACAGAACGCTCTCCTCTTTGGTGAATGTCAAAAGTGGGACAGCCATCTTTAAACTGACCTTATGACATCATTGTGTTCATCTGCACTGTGATGTCATGTGTTTGACCCTCTTGACATCCTTAACCCCAAAAAAATATTGACAGGTTACAAGACAATCGCATGGTTATTGTAATTTCTATCACACTTTTAATGTTTTCATCTGAAGCCCCATCGTATATGCAGACACAAATAAAATCATACTCCACATGAACATAACAAAAATAGGGACCTCATGGGGCGGCTTTGGCCCCTGAGGGAACAGCGAGCCCTTATAATAAACAGAAAAATATATCATTTAACATAGATATTGTTTATTAACATACGTTATGTAAATTTATAATGTTTGTTGAGTGAAGTTTTATCTATGATCATTTATACCATATGTTGAGTGATGTTCTATGTCATAATTTATAATGTAAGTTGAGTGAGGTTCTGTCTATCATAGTTCTCTATCATAAATTATAATGTACATTGAGTGACGTTCTGTCTATCATAATTTATAATGTACGTTGAGTGAAGTTCTATCTATCATAAAAACATATTCATAATCACTTGAAAGCAGACAGAGCTGTGGTATTCCTCCTCAAGCCATGTTGAAGTGCTGTCTCCCAGGCAGAGCAAAGACATGAGACCCTAGAAATACACAGAAAAAGTTACCACAGAAGTGACTTTAGCAGAGCTGGAAACAAAGAAGCATATGAACATGACAAGGACATTTGCGGCTCACAAGAAATGTAACACAAACAACCAAACACTTAAAATGAAGTCTTCATAAATGAAAAATAAACTTCAGCCATAAATCATTGTCATCATCATCATCATCATCAAGTGCAGTGCTGATAAGCAAAGGGGTCATGTTGCTCCATCTCACATGATGACCAGAGTTGTGGATCAGCTCTTTGTTTTTGTCTCAATTATGCCATGTGGTATAGATACTTACCTCTTTGCCTTCCCTTTGTTCTTTTCCCCTCAATCGTGCCAGTTGTCACCAAGTTCTTCAATTTATTTTGTAATCTCATAGAATATCTTCCCATAACATACCCAAAAAATCCTGACTGTTTACATCAAATTTTTCTAATCAGTTTATGGTTTTTATTTCTTTCTTGTAGAACTTGCTCATTGGTTTTTCTGTTTGTTTATGGTTTTCTTTGAATTTTCCTCAGAAACCACATTTCCACCGCCATTAAGATTTTTTTAGCTTGTCCTCTAATGGTTCATGTTTCACATCCATACAAAAGTACAGTTTCTATGTAGCACTTCAATGCTCTTTTTCTCGCTGCAATTGACATCTTTTTATTGGTCAGTGTCCTGAACCTACAAGTTAACAAAAATCAATACAACAAAAATGGATGAGTGACGTAGGTACAAACAGAAACAGAAATGCTATAAACGACGATGGGATCCTATGTTTTTTTATCAATTCTGTTTATGAACATCCTCCATGCAGCCATTTCAGTTCATTTAGTATAATTTCTCTTGGTCTGCCCCAGTCATTTCTACTTCAACCGCTAATCTTTCCAGTCGTCATGATGTATTCCAAAGCCTTTCTTTCATTGCCTGACCAAATAACATTGTTTGTTTCTTTATTATATGTGTACATTATGTTCTACTTTCAGCAGTGTTTTCCAGATACTTGTTACTAGTTGCTCTGGCAAGTACCTGGAAAAGGAATTAAGCTGATGGCAAAAATAAAAAAGTGTTCAGAAGAAAGAGTCAGGAAGGTGAGCCGAGAGCCATACCTGCTATCTAGGTCTGTTGCTAGCTCAGATCTTCCTCCAAAGCGAACCTGGCACTGAAAGACAACACATGTGAGTGTTCATTAAATCAGGGCTTCTAAAAATGTGTCCATTTATGACCCATTTTCACTACCGAAGAGATCAAGGGTATGTATGATATTATTAGATACAAACGGTTATTGGAAAAATTCTCAGCTCTACGCAAGGATCAAACCCTGTACCTTTTGAGGCTGACGCAGACATCATTACCTCTCAGCTACGGTTCTCAGCTACAAACTGGTAAATCAACAGCAAGACATTTGCTGCGGAAGTGTCCTACATATACAGAACATAAAAACAAAACTACTTTGGCCTACCCCTGCTCAGTTTGAAGATAAACTGTCAAACACTATCTCTAACAAACACCTCAGTCTCCCCAGTTGTCACAATGTTCTCCAGAACCTCTTGTCACATTTGGTGACTAAAGATGACAGCTATGTGGTGTTGGTAATCAGATGTCTTTGTGAATTGGTCTATCTAGCTGTCCATGGGATTCTTATCATTCTATGGTGAGACCATACCTCCTTGGCTTCCAGTTTGTTGACTGGGTTGTGATCTATTAGTGATAGATAATGTGGTGGAAGCAAATATTTTCCAAAGGGGTTACGAATTCAGTCTGCAATCTCGCATACCGCGTTCTAAACACAGCTCACTGTGATTTAGAAGCAGACCGCCGTGCACTGATTTTCATACAATGGTAAAAGCCCTGGTCGTTCAGAAAGCAAAGGCAAACTACTGAACATAAACATGCCAAGAAATCAAAAGCAGCCAAAAAATGCTGCAGCTGACTGAGTCATGTACACAATATGCAACTAAATAACAATATAGTGCCGGACTCCGTGGCCTAAAGGCTTGCAAATGCGATTCATGAGCCGCTTACCATACATTCGAAATGCAGCGACTGATTTGGCAGCAGGCCGTGTCGCATTGGGGTTTTAACGTGTTGATATGGGAGCTGGTCGTTCAAAAAGCAATGGCAAACTATCATTGGCACCTTGCCGTCTTGACAGACGATAGTTTGTGCTCTAAAAAGGCATAATAACTTTTAACTATGGCGGTAGCGAGTGTGACTGATAAGGCCAATTTGCGCTGTAAATGTCCGTTCACAGTGGGTGCATGTGAACACGTGGTCATTTCCACCATCATGCACCATCTTACGTCTCAAACGCTTGGTGTGTGACTTTTCTGCAATAATTTTCTCCTTTGACTTTATTCCATTTCAGATATTTGCCCTCCATGCAACACGTTCAGCGGCGACTTGCTCCCAATGTGCATTATCAATGCCTGTATCAATCATGTCCCGCTTACACACATCTTTGTATCGTAGTAGAGGCCGACCCTGAGATCTTTTACCCATCTGTAATTCACCAAAAAAGATATCCTTTGGTATTCTACCATCATCCATCCTCCTAAGATGTCCTATCCATCTAAGTCTACGAAGACTGAGCATGGAATAAACTGTCACACAACCTGATCTTTCCAATACTTCAGTATTTGTGATTTTGTCTTGCCACTTAATACCAAGAATTCTTCGCAGACACCGCATATGAAAGCTGTTTAAATTGTTCTCTTGGTGTGAGTAAGTTGTCCAGGTTTCACTGCCATAGAGAAGAGTACTAAGGACACAGGCTTGATAGACAAGGACTTTTGTTTTGGCAGTAAGCTTCCTGTTCTCCCAGACTCTTTTTCTTAACCTGTTCATTGTTGTTGCTGCCTTACCAATCCGGATGTTGATTTCCTGATCTAGGGATAATTTGCTATTTACCACTGATCCTAGATATGTAAAATGGTCTACTATCTCTAGTTCGGCGTCGTCAATAAAGATTGATGGTACCCCATGTGCACCTTGTGACATAATCTGTGTCTTCTTTTTGCTAATTGTTAAACCAAATTCAGAACAAGCATTGGAGAATGCAGATAGTAGACATTGCAATTCTTCCTCAGAGTGGGTCGTAACTGCAGCATCATCTGCAAAAAGCAACTCTCTGATCAGTACCCTCCTAATTTTGGTCTTAGCCTTCAATCTCTGAGCATTGTAGAGGCCGCCATCTGAGCGTGAGTGAATGTATATACCACCATCCTGATCACGAAATGCATATTTCAGTAGAAGTGAAAAGTATATTCCAAAGAGGGTGGGAGCTAGTACACAACCTTGCTTAACTCCACTCTTGATTTCAAATTCTTCAGAAGTTGCACCATCAAACTTGATTATACCCTTCATGCCTGTGTGGAACGATTCCACAATGGACAGAAGAGTTGGTGGGCAGCCAATCTTCTTTAGTGCCTTGAACAGACCCTCACGACTGACCAAATCAAATGCCTTTGTGAGGTCGATGAAGGCAATAAACAGTGGTTGATTCTGTTCACAGGCATTTTTCTTGCATTTGTCGCAATGAGAATATCATATCAGTGGTAGACCGGTTCTGTCGAAAGCCACACTGTGATTCGGGGTAGACTTGATCTCCTAGGACTTGAAGTCTGCGCAGAACAATTCTGGCAAATACTTTTCCAACAATACACAGAAGTGAGATACCCCTATAGTTGTTGCAGTCGCTCCGATCGCCCTTGTTCTTGTACAGTGTTATGATGCTTGAATCTTTGAAATCCTGTGGGACTTGTCCTTCACGCCAGCATAGCTCTATTAGCTGGTGGATCTGTATAGTGAGTGTGTCTTGCCCACTCCTGATAACCTCTATTGGAATCCCATCCTTACCTGGAGCCTTGCCAGATGCAAGTTCATTTATAGCACACTTAACTTCTGTTATGGTGGGAAGTGTGTCCAGGTGGTCAAGAGTTGGTAGAGCCTCTATGGCGTTAAGGGCATCATCCGCTAGTTTGGTCTCACTTGAGTAAAGCTCCAAATAGTGCTCTACCCATCTGTCCATCTGCTGTTTCTTATCAGTGATGACTTCTCCAGTCAAGGTTTTCAATGGTGCACTTCTTTTGATCACTGGACCACAGGCTTTCTTTATTCCTTCATACATGCTTCTTATGTCTCCCTTATCACTTGCGATTTGAATGGACTCACATAACTTGATCCAATAATCATTTGCACACTGCCTGGCAGCCTTTTGCACATCCTTCCTAGCTTGCCTTAGCTCACTCAGAGTGTTACGCAGTTGGTCTTTCCTTGTTTCTTAAGAGAGCTTTCTTCTTCTTATCAATCAAGGGCTGCAGAGTCTCGCTGTTGGCCGCAAACCAGTCCTGCCTCTTATGATCCACAGTGCCGTAAACCCCTACGGCAGTTTTATAAAGAGTTTCCTTAATTTGACCCCACTTTTCATTTACTGTACAATTTTCTGGTGTATCAGTGAAAGCGTCTTCAAGTTGCTGTTGAAACTGAAAGCACTTTTCAGGATCATGAGTGTTAATAATATTAATCCTGGGGCTAGATTTGTGTTTAGCTGTGTAGATTCTCTTTGGTCTCAGTCTAACTCTTGCAACAACCAAAGAATGATCTGTATCACAGTCAGCACTGTGGTAACTACGAGTCAATGATATATGGTTCAGATGTTGTCTCCGTGTGATGATGAAGTCCAGCTGGTGCCAATGGCCGGATCTTGGATGTTTCCATGTGACCTTATGCATCTCTTTTGTTTTAAAAAAAGAGTTTGTAATACATAGGTCATTACTGGTGCAATGCTCCAGCAGCCTTTGCCCATTTTCATTCATGCGACCGATGTTGTATTTTCCAAGGGACACTGGCCATGAACTCGAGTCCTTGCCCACACGAGCATTGAAATCGCCGAGCATATAAATGTAGTCAGATTTTGGAACTGCCTTGATCACGGAGTCTAACTCCCCATAGAACAAATCCTTCACATCATCAGAGGAATCGAGTGTCGGTGCATATGCAGTAATAATGGTGGCAAACCCACAAGAGGTTGCCAAGCGCAGGGATAATAGTCTTTCATTTCCTCCTGCTGGAATTTCAATCATTCCCAGTAGCGAATTCTTCACTGCAAAGCCCACACCGTGTTGCCTTTTTTCTGCCTGCCCTCTACCCTTCCAGAAAAAGGTGTAGTTGTTTTCCCTGAGTGACCCTTCCTCAGCGAGGCGAGTCTCCTGCAGGCCAGCAATATCAATGTTAAGACGATTGAGTTCGGCATCAATCACAGCCGTTTTTCTCACATCGTCAATATTGGTCAAGTCAGTGGAAAATCCTGGACACATGGTTCTCACATTCCAGGTTGCAAGCCGTAGCTTGAGGTTTCTATTTTTATTTTTGTTTGTACCTGGTGCATTGGTTTTACAGCCTGCGATTCAGATTTTGTCCTAGCCCCAAGCACCCATTGAAGCAGGCAGGCTGTGGCGGATCAGCACCCAATTGGCTGGGGGCTGCCCAGCTTGAGGCGGGCGGTAGCTGATCAGTGACACCTATAGGTGTCTCCCACCGTCAGAGGCAACGCGTGGCGCCCCATGTCTACGCCAACTGACAAGGACTTATAACCCGTAACAGTTGCCTCTCGCTTTGATTCCGAGACCAGTTAAGACCAGGGATGGAGTTATTGCCTCTCCATAGCACAAAGCCTGGGCTAAAATATAGAGATCATGTGTTGCCCATGCAGCATGATCCCTCTCTCGGCCTGCCTAGTTCACTCCAGAGGAAAGGTAACACCACTACATCTGGAACAAGACAAGCTGCAGAAGCTGCCGGATCAGCAAAGCAATGCTCTAACTGTCCGCCTGTCGGAGCTTCGATCCTAGACCAGTCACTAACCAAGGCTTAGGGCCTGGTCTGCCCTGCCATGACAATTTTGTCTTTAGCTTGCATTTCCTCCCACCAGGGTAAGGTTTGTACCCTCCCAATTGCGCTCTTCCGCCCGAAACCGTTGGCACAATGTGGGGTGTCGGGTTTGGTAAGCGCCGCCCAACGTTCAGCGCTAACAGAAGCCAGGTAGTACCGTCTACTGTTATACGGTAGCTCAGTCATATCTGACTAAGACCTGACTGATAATGGCAAACTACTGAACGTAAAACTTGCCAAGACATCAACAACAGCAGTAAAATGCTGGTGTTTGCAGCGATGTACTGTAAAATAGGATATGCAACAAACCAACAAAAAAAATGTGGTAGATTTCCCTTGATATGAAATCAAGACTGTGCCCACATAAGTTATTGTTTAATAACTAGTCAAGGATATTATCAGCACACTTTACCTACCATATCATAATTTTACAGTAAAATAAAATAGAATTGTAAAACAGTGGAGTAACATGCAAAAGTGGAGAATTACAGAACACAGGAGAGATGTAAAACAGCAGAGGCATGTAAAACACTGGAGAATATAAAACAGTAGAGAAACATAAAACAGTAGAGAAATATAAAACAGTAGAGAAATATAAAACGGTAGAGAAATATAAAACAGTAGAGAAATATAAAACAGTAGAGAAATATAAAACAGTAGAGAAATATAAAACAGTAGAGAAACTATAAAACAGTAGAGAAATATAAAACAGTAGAGAAATATAAAACAGTAGAGAAATATAAAACAGTAGAGAAACATAAAACAGTAGAGAAATATAAAACAGTAGAGAAATATAAAACAGGTAGAGAAATATAAAACAGTAGAGAAATATAAAACAGTTGAAGGCACCAGGCCTTCTAGACAGATGGTAGTTTGTTGCATTGTGCTTAAAAAAAGGCATAATAACTACAACCTATGGTGGTAGCGAATGTGACTGGTCAGACCAATTCGTGTGGAAAATGTTCATCCACAATGGATGCATGTGAACACATGGTCATTTCAACCATCACACAGCATCAGTATGTAACCTATCTGCACATAGGGAGCTGTAATGCTCAGTGTGGCCTTCTGCACACAGGAAACTATACACATTTTTAAGGAATTAACAATAAACCCTGGGAAATATGAAACAATAAACAAAATATAGTGACGGAAACAGTAATAATATATAATCTACACAATGTGAAGTAGGAAAAGTATAACACAGTACATTCCTATGTTGAAGATGAAGAGCACAAAAAGGAACGTATAAATGTCTGAAAGATATGAATAATTACATTTTAAAAATCTATTACCAGAAGCAATAACAGAACTATATATACCAATTATAGCCCACAAGGGATGAACAGGATATTATCAATATGAATACAATATAATATAATCATGAATAAATAGTGAAACAGAATAATGTCCCATGTCCATCTGCAACAAACTCTTGTGTGTGTTTACAAGGGAGGTCAATCCAGCTCTTGATGAATGCCCTTACTTACTTGTTTGACCGCATCCAGGAGCCTTGTTAATATAGTCTGTCGCTCACTCTGATGGATCTCACCTTGTGTCAAAAGAAAAACATAACACTCAATTGCACATTAAAATCTTCCATTACTCAAGTTTTGACGGATGGATGGATGGACAGAGACAGACAGAGATTATTTTTAAAAACAAATAGAAACAATACACTAAAGTACCCCTACATGCCATGACAGAAGAGGAAAGTCTACGTAAAAGAAAGCTAATTGCAGAATCTTTTACAGGACATCCCATTCAACCCCAGCATCATTAGGTTGTTTGTATTTTTTCTCTAGGCAATTTTATGTTCACTAGTTTTCTATTGCTTTTGCCTTGAAGTGTCACAGACAGGAGGCAGATGTAATTTTCTGTGTTTCAATTGTCTTGTTGCCTGCACTAATGTCATATTTCTTCTTCTTCTTCTTCGTTCATCCGGAGTTTTTTTTCCGGATGTGATTGCGTTGTGCCTGTTTACAGCAGAGCTGCGTTCTTGCGCCATTAGGCCGACACATCCGACTTCTGCGGGCATTTGTTGACCGGGTTAACCTTCCCGGGGGTTTCTTAGGACGTTTGACTCTCACTGTTGTGGTGTTATCCCCCATCAAAGCTGGTCCATATAGAACAGCCAAAGATCCTGGTCAGCCCTCAAGGGAAGGCAGGGGCAGACCATGGGCATTCCCCGCCATCCAAGGAGGCTTCCATACTTGCAGAGCCGATACATAGCGCTCTGGTACTGGGCTCACCCAAGGAATCGTCACGTCCTGCACATGGCTGCTTAGCCTCACTTCCGTATATTGGGCCTTCCGTTCACCATAGGCTGTTCTTCCGGAAACCAGAAGTATGCAGTCTGCAGATGACATCCACACAGTGAGCTTTCGATTCAGACTTTCCATGTAATGGATTTGCTATCCAAGCAATATTCCATTTCGTGCCACTAGGACACTTTTCCACCTTTTATGAAGCCCACACAGTGGGCTTTTGATTCAGACTTTCCACGTAATGGATTTGCTATCCAAGCAATATTCCATTTCATGCCACTAGGACACTTTTCCACCTTTTATGAAGCCCACACAATGGGCTTTTGATTCAGGACTTTCCACGTAATGGATTTGCTATCCAAGCAATATTCCATTTCGTGCCACTAGGACACTTTTCCACCTTTTATGAAGCCCACACAGCGAGCTTTCGATTTGGACTTTCCACATAATGGATTTGCTATCCAAGCAATATTCCATTTCATGCCTCTGGGTCTTCATGCACCTTTAAATGTCAACCTGTATGTAGTTAAAGTAAGCTGCGGTCAACTTGAGCTTGTTGATATCTCCATAGAGCTTGTCCTCAAATGAAGCAGGTGTGGGCCAAAATATCTTTCTCTGTTCTGCATACGTTGGGCAATCCTGCAGCAAATGTTTTGCTGTCATTTTTCCAGTTCTACAATTACATTCATCTGTATCTCCTATCTTTAGTTTATTGAACAAGTGGTATTTCAGCCTGTTATGTCCTGTGCGGAGTCTGAAGATTGCTACTTGTTCTCTTCGGTCGAGTTTGTAATATGCATCATCCTTCTGATGGCCTGGATGCTCTGATTCCCATTTGGTTCTATAAGTGCTTTTTATCAACCTCTTTGCCTCATTATAGGTTATGTCTATGTCAGGCTGTGGTAGTCGTCCGCCCTCTTTTGCCAGTCTGTCAGCCTCTTCGTTTCCAGGTATACTGCAATGTGATGGGATCCACTGTATTACAACTTTTTTGGATTTCTGGCATAGACCATGGAGTGCTGCTCTTAGGTCAGTTAGTTCTGTGCTGTTATTGCTCTTCAGTATTGAGACAGCTGACTTTGCATCTGTGAAGATAGCTATTTGCTTCTCTTTATTTTCCTCCATCAGGAGCATTTCTGCTGCAGTTTTCAAAGCCTCTACCTCCGCTTTGAAGTTACTTGAAAATTTTCCAGTTGCCATTGAATGTGTTTTTGTCACTCCATTTTTTAAATTTAGGAGAATTCCTCCTCCTCCATTCTCTATTGAATTTTTGGCTGATCCATCTGTATATGCATGGGTCCAATTCCTGCTTGGGTAATGTTCTTTTATGTAGTTTAGGGTTATTTCTCTTCTTTCGGTTTCATGCTGAGTGTTCTTTTTCTCAATACCAGGAATGTTTTCTATCATCTCAGGCAGTTGCTGCTGTCTCCAAGCTGGGAACTTGTGTGCATTGTGTATGGGCTTGACTGTTGATATGTTAAGTATAGGATCTGCCCTAATCCTTCGTTTTGCAGTTTCTACAAAGTTGCTACGCTTCAGTCTTCCCTTTCCAAAACCATTAAATCTGTTGTACATAGGGTGGTCTGTCAATCTTCTAAATTTTTCTGCTTGTTGATGGGCTCTGCTATCTCTTCTATCCTGCATTGGTTGTAAACAAGTGATCTTTTCTAGTTCATTAATAGGCGTTGTCTTCAGGCTTCCAGTTATGATTCGCATTCCTTGGTTTTGGACTCTACTTATTTTGTTAAAGTTTGACTTAGCTGCTGTTGCCCAAGCTGCAATGCCATATTCCAGTACTGGCCTCACCCGTCCAGTATATAACTTCTTGAGAACTTTCTCATCTGCTCCCCACGTTGTACCAGCAAGCTTTTTCATGATTGCCATTCTCTGCCTTGCTCTTGTTCGATTTTTCTCAACCTGTGTCTTCCATGTCAGGCGACGATCAAAGGTGACTCCTAGATAGTTTGGATTTTCTTCATGGCGCAATATTTTTCCATTCAATACCAGCTTAGGTTGCTGAGTTTTATTTGAGAGGGAGAACACTGTGCATGTTGTTTTCTCCTCACTTATCTTCACTAGCCATGATTTTGACCAGTCCTCTAGCGCTAATAAGGCTTGCTGTATTCTGCTGTTAGCTGTACTAATATATTCTTCAGATGTCCATATGGCTAGGTCATCTGCAAAGGAGGATGTGTGTACTCTGGCTGGAAAATTTTCTGTGATGTCATTTATATATGCTAGGAATAATGTTGGTGAAAGAACTCCTCCTTGGGGGACACCTTGCTCCAGCAGCATCATTTTGCTTGTTTGTCCTTGTACTTTTGTCCTGGCAGTTCTGTTCTCAAGGTAGTGGCTGATCCATTTATAAATTTTTCCACAAACATGCATGTTTTGCAGTTTTACTTTCAGTCCTTCCTTCCATACTTTATCAAATGCTTTTTCTAAATCTATCCAGACTGCTAGTGTGTGCTTTTTCTCTTGGAAGGCATCCTCTATTTCCTGAGCTATATAGGTTATTTGATCTTCAGTGGATCTGTACTTTCTGAATCCTGCTTGGTGTGGTGTTAAGAGTTTGTTTTCTTCCAGATGCCATGTTAGCCTGCCATTGATAATGCGTTCCATTAATTTTCCTACACAGCTAAGTAGACTGATAGGTCGATAGCCATTTGGTTCTTCCAGGTCTTTTCCTTTCTTTGGGACTGGTATTAGTATAGCTTCCTTCCATGCCTGTGGGACTATTCCTCTCTTCCAGCTGTTATTTAGGACTGCTAGTAGTTTCTTCTTTGCCTTGGTGCCTAGTCCTATTAGCATTTAATTTGTGATTCCATCCTTTCCTGGTGATTTCTTCTTTTTTAGGGTATTCATTGCCTGTTCCATTTCTTCCATTGTTAGATTTGCCATCATATATTCTGCTGCTGTCTCTGTATTTCTATGATGTATCTGTTTGTCTTTGATTGCTTTCTTCTGTTCGGTTGTAATATCAATGTGGTTTGCATTTGCATAGTGTTCCATTAGTGCATTTGCAGCCTTTTTTCCTGTAAGCAAGGCATTTCCTTGTTTAATTGTTATTTGTTTGTTTCTAGGTCCTTCATTGTTCATGGCTTTCACTAGTTTCCATAGTTTGTTTCCATCCCTGTCAAAATTCAGGTTTTCTGTTTTTTCCCTCCAACAATCTCTTGTTGTTTGATTTACTGTTCTTTTATATTTTGCTGAGATGGCTTTGAGAGAGATGTTTGCTTCAATTGTTTGTTCTCTCTCTGCTGTCTTCCTGGCATCTTCAACTTTGTCCTCCAAACTTTGTAGTTCTTCAGTCCAGTATGGTTTGTAATTTTTCCTCGCTCCTCTTGGAATGGACTCAGTGGCTGCCTGTATTATCGCTCTGTTTAGACTTTCCACCATTTGCTTTATGTTGCCATATCGTGTATTTATGTTTTCACAATATCTGTCTGTTAGTATGGCAAATCTGTCCCAATCTGCTCGTTTGTAATTCCAGCGGGGCAAGGGCTTTTGCTCCTGTGGAACATACTCCATATTCATTTCAAGCTTGATTGGTCTGTGGTCACTACCTGCTAATTGGTCCAGCACATGGCGATCGATTTTGTGGAGGATGTCTCCTGTGCAGAAAGCTAAGTCTGGAGTAGAAGTGGTAAGCCATCTTCTGGAGTAGAAGCTCGGTGTGTCATCCGCTTTGTTGAGTAGATGGAGATTTGAGTCTATTTCCCAGTCCTCCAATTCATCTCCTCTTTTGTCAGTATCTGGGTATCCCCATCTTTCTGAACGGCTATTAAAGTCTCCGACAATAATGCAGTTTGTGTCAGTTATTTTCATGTTTGAGAGTGTAAGGTCCTTATCTGCTGGGCTATACAGATTGTAGATTCTTATTTTCACGTCCTTTATCATTATATCAACACCTATAATTTCCGTTTGGTTGTCAGAGATCACAGATACTTCGCTGCAAGGTATTGTATTTCGTGTAAGTATTAGAACTCCTCCTTTGTGTCTTTCGTGGTCGAAACGTGTGGCCTGATATCCTCTGACTGAGAATTTGTGATTGGCGTTGAGGTGTGTCTCTTGAATGCATGCCACATCTATTCTATCTTTATGAAGACGCTGTGTTAGGGAGTCTTTCTTCTTGTAAACTCCTTCGGCATTCCACTGTAGTATGTTGAGTGTCCGGGGTATTTGGTCAATAGCTCTTAACCTACTCCTCTGTGCCTTGACTCCACAGCACAGGGGAAGGTGACCACCAGTAGTCATGGGTGGACCCCCTCGAGGCAGGGGGCCCGGCACTATCACCGCCTGATGGGACTTCACGGGATTAGCACCATATCGATTAATTTTGATTTGTGACATCATGAATTAAGTTACGTTGCACTGCTTTGTCAAGCCTGTGGCTCAGTACATCCGATTTCGACAAGCATTTATTCGGGATGCTTTCCCTAGCCTTTGACTGTCCCCAGTCTACCTACAAGGCAGCAGGTTTTACGTTGCACTGCTTTGTCAAGCCTGTGGCTCAGTACATCCGATTTCGACAAGCATGTATTTGGGGTGCTTTCCCTAGCCTTTGACTGTCCCCAGTCTACCTACAAGGCAGCAGGTTTGTGTGTCTCTTCGTCTGGTCCCTCTCCCTTGACCTGTCCGACATGGGTGGCCCTACCAGTAGCTGTGCTACGTCGGCATAGCTCTTGGGGTCATTGGGACGCACAAGCCCCTCTACCTCGTCACAGGTGGACACACAGCAGAGGGGATGTCATATTTGATTCCTTCAATGTCTCTTTTACTCCATCTAACCAACTCTTCCCTTGTCGCCATCTTGTCTTGTATTCTGATGTTCTCATGTAGAACACTCTAGCCACTGGTTGATCTTGCTCCATTCGAGATAAATATCTGAACCATTTAATCCTTTGGTATTCTATAAAGTTAGTAATGGGCATACCATTGTGAAAATCAATGCAAAGCGGTCTGCTTTTCAAGTGCTTGCAACTGACTTTTAATATGGATTGTAAAGATATGAAAAATATATTTCTTTAATCAGTGACTAAATGTAATGTTTCTCACAGACAGATGGTCACAGTGGAAGGGTAGAATATTGGAGATCATTCAAGGCATTATTGTATGCATATTTGTGCTTCTTGCTTCTTTAAGAATTGACAGAACAGCACTCCAGACCAATGAGCAGATGTTCTAGCTCCCTCAGCACATGAAGTAACATATAGATTCTAGTGGTTCCTGTAACACACTGGTTGTAATGTGTATATTCTAGTGGTTCCTGTAACACATTGGTTGTAACGTGTAGATTCTAATTGTTCCTGTAAAACACTGGTTGTAACATGTAGATTCTAGTGGTTCCTGTAACACATTGGTTGTCATGTGTAGATTCTAGTGGTTCCTGTAACACATTAGTTGTAACATGTAGATTCTAGTGGTTCCTGTAACACATTGGTTGTCATGTGTAAATTCTAGTGGTTCATGTAACACATTGGTTGTAACATGTATATTCTAGTGGTTTCTGTAACTGTAACACACTGGTTGCAACATGTAGATTCTATGGAATAGAGAGAAAAAGCGTGTAGATTCTAGTTGTTCCTGTAACACATTGGTTGAAATGTGTAGATTCTAGTGGTTTCTGTAACACATTGGTTGTAACTGTAGATTCTAGTGGTTCCTATAACACATTGGTTGTAATGTGTAGATTCTAGTGGTTCCTGTAACACATTGGTTGTAACTGTAGATTCTAGTGGTTCCTGTAACACATTTGTTGTAACTGTAGATTCTAGTGGTTCCTGTAACACATTGGTTGTAATGTGTAGATTCTAGTGGTTCCTGTAACACATTGGTTGTAACTGTAGATTCTAGTGGTTCCTATAACACATTGGTTGTAATGTGTAGATTCTAGTGGTTCCTGTAACACATTGGTTGTAACTGTAGATTCTAGTGGTTCCTATAACACATTGGTTGTAATGTGTAGATTCTAGTAGTTCCTGTAACACATTGGTTGTAACTGTAGATTCTAGTGGTTCCTGTAACACATTGGTTGTAACTGTAGATTCTAGTCATTCCTGTAACACATTGGTTGTAATGTGTAGATTTTAGTGGTTCCTGTAACACACTGTTTGTAATGTGTAGATTCTAGTGGTTCCTGTAACACATTGGTTGTAACATGTATATTCTAGTGGTTCCTATAACACATTGGTTGTAACATTTAGATTCTAGTGGTTCCTGTAACTGTAACACACTGGTTGTAACGTGTAGATTCTAGTGGTTCCTGTAACACACTGGTTGTAACATGTATATTCTAGTGGTTCCTATAACACATTAGTTGTAACGTGTAGATTCTATTGGTTCCTGTAACACACTGGTTTTAACATGTATATTTTAGTGGTTCCTATAACACATTAGTTGTAACGTGTAGATTCTAGTGGTTCCTGTAACACACTGGTTGTAACATGCAGATTGTAGTGGTTCCTCAGAAACCCCATTTCTACCAGCAGTATGTTTCCCAGCTTTATATTTACTGTACATTTTTAACATGAACACAGCAATATAGTCTCTATATAGCAGTTTAAATCTTTATTTCTCACTGCAGTAGACAGCGTTTTATTGGTGAATACGTTTTGTTTTCCATCTTGCAAACGATGATTCTTGTTGTCGTCTGTACTAGTGAACGTTTGTAGTACAGGACATTTTCCCGTCAGATGTGATTATTCCAGGATTAGTACTGGGACGCTTCTCAAGACCCCCCCTCACTCCTGTCTTCTTACACTACACGGTGCTATAGAAGGCAGTAATGACAGTTTATAGACAGTATATCGGGACTCTTCACTGGCTGTTGAAGTTGAGAACGGACTTCGTATGGGAATGTCCTGAGTGTTGTACTGGTTACTCAACTCAACTCAAGACAGTTTTACGCATTCACCTGTTTAAGAATGTGCCAATTTACTTTATTGTAGCATTGGGTAGAATTGTCAAATTCTACGTATATTAAACGCTACTGTATGGCGCAGAATCCTGGACATTGAACAAGCAACTAGAAAGTCGCATAGAAGCTCCGGAGATGTGGATATACAGACGAATAGGTTGTATTTCATGGAAACAAAAACAATCAAATGCAGAGGTCCTAGAAAAACTGGGAATGAAGAGAGAGTTGATGAAAGAAATATTTTGGCCACGTTAAAAGACATGATACTCTTATAAAAACCATACTGGAAGACAAGGCAAGCGAGCAAGAGGTAGACAACGATACAAGTGGGAGGATAACATCAAGAGATGGACGAACATCAGCCTGATATAATGTACAACAGTCAGGGCGAGAGACAGACACTGTCTGAGACAGTGTTGGAGATCCATTGCAGCCAAACTTCATTGCGGAGACGGCACCTCATTGATTGATTGAGCATTGGGTATTTCTTTCTTCTTGCAGCTGACTATAATTTAAATTACCATTTAATTGTCTTGCAATTTAATTCTAACCCGAGCAGCTGCTCTTTTATTTAATTATTTTTAATAATAATAATTTTATTGACGATTAATTAATAATATTAAAAGGACTGTCAACTTAATTAAAAAGTCCCCTTACCGCTCATAATGAAGTATTTGCTCTTTCTATTACTTCCAATAACTCATTATAGTACGGTGTGTATTAGCATAAGGTTTTAGTTAACAGTCTGGAAAGAAGTTTGACAGAAATACATTTATTCGAATAACTCCAAGAATCTAGCAGACAAAATACGTCCATTGTAGGCGAATACGTAATACTGAACACTTCAACTTCCGGTAGCCGAGGGATATCCGCTTCCTTTCCCCATTCGTGGTCGGTGAAACAACCCGTAAGTGGCGAGCTGGTCAGCAGATATTTTATTCTATCGTGAAGCATCGCGTTGTAAATTGATAGTTATCGTTAAATGTTTAACTAGTTTGTATATTTCACACAGTGTATGATTGTATTCTATTGTTATTAAATAGCTGTTTCGTATTTTTTCAGGTCAAAAATGGGACGCCGTCCAGCACGATGGTAAGTTAGCAGAAAATGCTCAATTTGGCTTATTTATATAATATATTTATAAACTATGTACTGTTTGAGGCAGTGATGTGTTTTCTAAGGAAAATGCAAACAATACAATAGAGGTACAGAAAAACCAATCAGCACTAATTACAATAATCACATGAAAATCGTAAATTGATTCGAGAAATTAAGGATTTTGGACACCTGAGTCATGAGAACTGGAGAACATGGCAAAATTAATGGAATGACAGCAAAGGGAAGACAAAGATAACATACCTCGATGATTTGACCGCATGGCACAACCAAGACAAGAATACAAACCTGATCCAAGACTGTTAGTGAATCATGACAGCCCATCCTTATTGGCACAGATTCGTGAATGAAAGTATTTTTTAAAGCTAAAGTTAAGCCCTACAAATTGACTAGTCATAATTTAACCCAAGACTCGAGGATTAACAAAACGTGCAAGCAATAATTACAATTTAATCTTTGATATGCTTGGGATTGATTTTTGATGAAAAAAATTAAGGCATCTTGTCAAATCATAGTAACACGCAATTTGTCATGGGATATTTGGGTGACTTTGTATTTACTAGCAGAAATTCTAGTATTTAAATAATGCAGACACAAACAATAGATTGCACTGATTTATTGCCTGGCATATATTGCTGCATCTTGGGTACATATTGCAAAATTCGCACACAATGATTAGACAAATCCTTCAAGCTGATTTTCAGTAGCTTCTTTTTAGTATTTCTTTTTTAGTTTTGAGTGGTAAACTTTGATGCTATAGTATAGCATACCTTTTAACGGTTTCCTGCAAGGCAGTTGAAGGATAGCAACACTGTAACATGGCATGTATGTCATAGGATGCCACTATGGAGGGTTGGTGTGACATTGGCAACCTCTTCCTGCAAGATCCAAGAGCTTCGAGGGGATCAATGCTCCTCATGAAGTCATAACGCCACAGTGGCATTAAACTTACAGGAATTGTTCGACCAGAAAGTGGTAGAGCAGTCATAGCCGCGACAGTGTTGGTTAATGTCATAGCCAGTTTTTACCCCTATGCTCCATTATCTGTAAAACTATTCTTGTTCTCTTGTTCATTCTTGAATCTTACCAGCCCAGGATTTCATGTGCTTGCTCTTCGCAGCTGCTTCCTTGATATAGCCTTCCTTTGATAAAGCATCGCTTTCGTGTGCTCACAGCACATCGATCACTATCCCCATACATCATGCACAAATTTCAGCACAGACTCAAGGTATGTGCACACCAGAATCTGTCTTTGTGGTAGATTTTCTGATCTAATTTGTTGAAATGCTAGCCCAGACTACAATCTAATTTGTTTATTTTCAATTTCCAGCAACTGATGGATTTGTGGCTGCATGTAGGTACTCATCTGAGATAACCAACACACCTGATCCACTAAAATTGTGTACACTGCACATTTTTTTGTAACCAGGAATTTACCAACATATAAAACATCAAAGATCTGTATATTAGCACGAGTACATTGTCTTGTCATGACAATTAGGCTTCTTAGCTCTGTATTCATGGTTCTATGAATACTTCCCCAATTCTTGGCCTCTGGTGATGCTTGTAAAATGAGAATTCTAGAATGCTACATAGGGCCAACATCGAAGCCGTGCTGTTCTGTGTGTGGACAGTGCGGTCAAATTTAGGCCTACATGAATCACCCCCAGACGGTCGCAGACTGGAATCTTTGCCAAGTTTGCATACAAAATGGTGGAACAGCATAGCTAACTTTATTTGTTTCCGGTATCTAGGATAGTCATTTTCTGAGGAGCTTGTTAATGTGTCCCCGATATGCCATGACCATGTAAATGTCAAGACCTTGTGGATTGAAAAAAAAACATCCCACATGTTGTGTGGCATGTGCATGCTGGTGTTGGGATCTCAGACATGCTTTTAATGCAGTTTGTCATGTCACGGTCTCGGTGTATGTACATGTATGGTCCATACTGCATGTATGTGTATATTTGTAGTATGAAAATATTGTCCTTCAGACAAACATGATGCAGCTGTATTTCCTTCATAGCATAGTCCATCCACATATACACCTGACAATCTTTCATGCAGTTTGATTCAAATGTCCTATACATTTTCTTTTAATTATAAAATTGTGGGTAAGATGTGGGCGACACCACAGCACTAAGTCTAACGTCCCTCGAAACCCCGGGAAAGATAACCCGTAAAAATGCCTGCTGAAGCCGGATGTGCTGGCCTACAGGTGCAAATAAATAACACAACGCAAAATACATCAGAGTGAAATTTCTTTCGTGCTAGGAACAGCTCTACCTAGTTTCCGAATGCCGCTCTTATTCGGAACAGCTCTTAGGTAGTTTCCAAATGTCCGTCGTGCCTGGAACAGCTCTGAATGGCACAAGCAGCACATGTCCGAACCGAAAACCGAACCATCTGCAGACTTTCTGGTTTGTGCGGGAACGCCCCGGGGCGAACGAAATGCCTAATCTATTTGAGGAATTACAGCAGCCATGAGCAGGACGTGACGATTCCCTCGGCGAGCCCAGCACCAGGGCGCTATGTGTCGGCCCTGCAATTATGGAAGCCACCCTGGATGACGGAAAATGCCATGGACTTCTTTGAGGGATGACCGTTAGTCTTCGACCGTTCCAACTTCGCCAGCTGGGTTGTGGATGCTACCGCAAAAGTGAGTCTCCCAGGAATGCTACCTGGTCAAAAAAGCACACTAAAGCCGGATATGTTGGCCTACGGGTTTCGACACAAGGGCGCATAACTTACACCGCAATCACATCTGTAAAAAGTCCGGATGAACGCAAAAAAGAATGCTACATAGAAAGAACCAATTATAACATCGCCGTGAATCCTGAGCAATTTGTTTAAACAAGGCAATGAAAACGTATATTTTTGCTATCATAGAGCATTCTAGAATGTTGCCTGGGTGAATGTGTGAATAAAGTATCTTCAATTGATTAATCCAGTGTGTTTTTGTCTTCAGCTATCGCTACTGCAAGAATAAACCATACCCAAAGTCTCGCTTTTGCCGTGGTGTCCCTGGTGAGTCATTCATTATTTTTTAGGCTCATCAAAAATTCAATATAGTGTTTTTACAGCATACAATAGAATGTTGTTCACAACAGAAATTTGCCACTTGAGATCACCTGAATGGGTTTTCACTGAGCTGGTTATTGACCTTCACATTCACTGTATTCCATATACTGTTTATTTAGCACAAATTAAAAGTAATTGTGCAGGTAATGCTTGTAGGTATTTGTTGTTTAAAGCTTGGTTATCTCATTTCATGAAACCAGCTGCCTAAAGTTGACCTGGGGCCATTATGTGTGGCTGGTGCTTCAAGTATAAACAAGGAAATGTCTAATGTAAACAAATGTGCAGAGCATATCACATCACTGAATGCAGTATTTGGAGAGTGTTCAGAATTCTGAGGCATTCATCACCGTTGCCATACTATCTATACTGGTGGCTAGATTACTACACTTAATGACTTGATTACATTTTAAGAAATATTGTTTGGGTGGTTATTGACAACACAATGGCTTACGATAAAGTGAGACACGTCATAAGGATGCTTGAAGATCTACAAATTGATGGAAAAGACCTTAGACTTGTAAAAACATATTGGAAACAAGCTGCCTATTAAAAGTATGGACAGGGATGTCTTCAGATCTGTTTTCCCTGTACAGTGAAAATATTTTCAGAAATATAGAAAGATATGGACGGAATCAACATTGGAGGATGATACATCAATAACATTACTGATGCAGATAAGTCTTTATAGCAGACAATGAACAGCCGCATTTAGTAGATGCGGTTGTTGCACACATTGAAACAATTGGGGATAGAATTAACACATGGTAATCACTGGGGTTTCTCCCCCGACATATCCTTTACAGGATATCGTCAACACTAGCATCTTTCCTGGCAAGATTATGCTCAATAGTTTGCCATTGCTTTCTGAGCGTGCGTCATGTATACTCACGAGAGTATACGGGATTACGAGGGAAGTCGTGTAAAGCCTAGACCAGGGAGACCGGCAAGAAGAAAGTACCACAATGTAATATACAAGTAATTGGGAATATTCTTCAAGTGACTCGGTACAATTATCAAGGAACAGTAATATCTGATGGGAGATGCCTTCAACCTAAAGGGTCACAAATTGGGCACAGAGGCCCAACTTACATTCGGCACTTCCAATCAAGAGCGTTATACATTTACATAGGAAGAAAAATAAACATTGTGAAATGAGTGTTGTAAACATAAACAAGGCAAATTACCATGTTATGAGCCTTGAAGAGAGTAGAACAAAATCGAATAGAGGGGTCCAAGAAGTAAATACCTGGGTGGCATGATCGAGACAGGAACGCTAAGCTGATCCACAACTGGTAATCGGGTCAGATGGATAGACACTTATGACACATGATGCATGGATGGATTTGGATCCTCTTGATACTTATGAGGTCTTCTTATGAGATCTACTTAATCGACTTCATTACCTAATACCAGCGCTGCTGGGACTGTTACAGAGATCTTTCCCCTATTCAAGCCCAGAAACTGGTATGTGCAAAACGTGTTCAAAATTTAACAACTATTTCAACAAAACACTGATAAGCCTTGGTTTGCTTCACACGTTTGTCAGTCAGTTGTTGTCAAACAGCCTTATGGCCAGAGGGAGGAATCTTGTCAGTCAGTTGTTGTCAAACAGCCTTATGGCCAGAGGGAGGAATCTTGTCAGTCAGTTGGTGTCAAACATCCTTATGGCCAGAGGGAGGAATCTTGTCAGTCAGTTGGTGTCAAACAGTCTTATGGCCAGAGGGAGGAATCTTTGGTACATTAATATGGTACATTAATAAAAATGGTAGCAATGGTGTATTCATGTCTATATCTTGCTGATTTTCAGACCCAAAGATCAGGATCTTTGATTTGGGCCGCAAGAAAGCCAGAGTTGATGAGTTCCCACTGTGTGTGCACATGATCTCTGATGAGTATGAGCAGCTCTCATCTGAAGCCCTGGAAGCTGGTCGTATCTGTGCCAACAAATATCTGGTGAAGAACTGCGGAAAAGATGCTTTCCACTTACGAGTTCGGTTGCACCCCTTCCACATCAACCGCATCAACAAGATGTTGTCGTGCGCTGGAGCTGATAGGTTCGTACCTATTTTCTTCATTACAGCGTGCATACCATTGATAGTGTATGCCTTTGTGTGTGTCAGAGAATTAGCCGCATGCTCAGGCGCGGCTGTGTAGTGTGTGCTACTTTTTTAATGCCACAATGTCAAAATCTGATGGCTATTGCTTGTCCTTTGTCTATGCTAGGCAACTAGTTTCTTCTGTTGCAGTGAAATTGTGACACTTGCATCAGATGTAACCAGAATGTCTGGTTTATTTGTCAGACAGGAGGAAATGTGTTCAGAAATCGCATATTTATTTACATTTTACCAGATTGACTCTGGTATACAGAAACTTAATAAAACTTCATAATCATAAGAATTGTGCCAAATATTTAGCATGAGCTTTCATCGGTGGACTGAAAATGGTCATGTCTCTCATTCACCAATGTGGAGAGAACCACATTTCAGTGACATAAGAGGAAATAGGCCACAAAAAAACATGCAGATGGATAATGTTAAATGATGGAAAGTAGGAAATATGACATTTTAGTATTTTATCTTAGGGTCTATAACACTAAGGGCAGAAGGCTTCATGTATTGTGGATCCCACAAAGTCTTTGGCAGTCTTGGAAATATACCAATATATGTAATTTTTAAAACCTATGCGCTAGTCTATAGAAAGTAATCCCTTTGCCGCCATCCAAAATTAAAAGACCATTCTCTTAGATTTATGGCTTTTTGCAAGTTATGCGAAAAGCAGCCTATCCACTGATTGACCTTTTTACCCGCAGAACTGGCAGCAGGAATGAAAGTGCATGAATTTTGATAGACAGCATATGTGGTATTGAAATATTAGAAGAGAAAAGAATTCTAAACGTGGGTGGCTGTGACCTTCTATCGACTATCGGCACTATCGACAGGCAGAAAAGCACAAATAGTGAGCAGGCGAGTTCTAGAGTATTTCTAACTGTATGCTGATAGTAGACCTTGGATTGCAAGTGTGTAGTGGAAGTAATGTGTGTTAATGTCATATTTCCAGGCTTCAGACTGGTATGAGAGGAGCTTTTGGAAAACCCCAAGGAACCGTTGCACGTGTGCACATTGGACAGCCAATCATGTCAGTTCGTGCCCGTGAGAACCAGGAAGCAGCTGTCATTGAGGCTCTGCGTCGTGCCAAGTTCAAGTACCCAGGCAGACAGAAGGTAATTTCTAGGAAATTGTCATTCTTAATTTCTCTTTTTTATGTTCAGTTACTGCAGTTTCTTAGGTATAATACATACATTACTGAGCCAGATTTACTACAAATTCTGCAGACTCATTGAATAGATTCGATAAGATATTAAATGTATCTAATAATGAGAGATCAGAGAAGCCAGGAATACAAATCGAAGGATATATCTTCTGCATCATCCGGGGTTGTTTTAGTTTTCGGATGTGATTGCACTGTGCCTGTTTACAGCAGAGCTGCGTTCTTGCGTCATTAGGCCGACGCATCCGACTTCTGCGGGCATTTGTTGACAGTGTTATCCTTCCTGGGGAAGTATACAATATAAATACATGCTATTGGTGGCAGATAATGCATAAGCTCTACAATTATTGGACTGTTAATAGGGAGCGCTAATCCACTTGCAAAATTTGGCCCAGCATCTACAAGATGCGTGTAGAGATTACATTTGAGTTCAAGGCAAGCGCATGCAAAAAATATCAAAAATGTTAAATGGAAATAGAAGAGAACATTAACCAACTGGATAATTTTAAATACCTAAGGGCATTAATATCATGCAGAACAGATTAAGAGCAAAAGCTGCATTTAAGATCTTGTGCAATGTCACTATCATTGAATGTAAGAAACCTGTTTTGCTGTATGGCAGTGAATCTTGAAATATAACTAGAAATTACTAGAACTTGGAAGCAACAGATGTGGTTCCTGAGATGAATGTTGCAAATTCCATGGACTCAAATGAGCGATTGCCTGAAAAAGGTTAATGAAACTAGAACATTATTTTCAATAATAAGACAGACACAAACATTTTTTTTGTCTCAAAATTCTCTTTTGTCATGTGATAAGGCAATGGAGAACATCGTTACAACTAAAGAGATCCAGAGAAATATGCTGGGTGGATTGGGACGGTGGCATGGAGGAATATCAGCAGCAGAGGTAACCCAGAACCATGAATGCCTACACCAGCTGTGAGGGCACTTGGATGAGCATCTGGTGTACCCTTCTTTCTTCTCCCCCCCCCCCCCCCCACCCCACCACCACCACCACCACACATCCCCCCAAAAAAAATCATCAGAAAGCCACCAGCACATCTGGAAGACCAGAAGAGCTTCAGAGTTAATTATGCAACCACACAGTTTTAAGAATAGCACATCAGTATTTATACAAGCGACATCGTTGCAGATGTACAATACGCAAATGAAAGAATTGTTTGAAGTGAGTTAAGTTTTCGGTAGCACAGAGAGGAGTGGAGGCAGCTGAGACTCATTGACTTCTGATTGGTCATTAATTATTGGCAAAAATTTGTCTGCTTTCATTTAGTAGTGATTATTTTGAGGGCCCTTAATGGTGCTGTTTATCACTTGGGATTAACCGATACATCTTATCTTACAGATTGTCGTCTCCAAGAAGTGGGGCTTCACCAAGTACTCTCGCCAGGAGTTTGAGCGCATGAGGGCTGAAGGTCTGTTGATCCCTGATGGTGTGGGCGTACAGTACAAGCCCAACCATGGACCTCTTGATGCCTGGAAGCACCGAGTTTCTGCAGTATCATCAGACTAGCATGAATAAATATTGATCATTCTGCCCATAAGTCTGTTCTTTTTGTAGACAATGTGGTAGTGTTGTGCGTACCTGTCAGTATTTTCTATTTATCATGTTTGTACATACGAGTTAGCAAAAGTAGACACCATTGAAGCATGACATTGGATGGAAACGGCATGTGAAAATTTTAATGCATTCATAATTGGTGATGGGAAACCAGAAAAATATGAAGTGACTTGGATGGAACAGTACGGAGAAAATAGGAATAGAGCTGCAGCTGGTTTAACTTGCAACCCTGTCAGTAATCAAAGGGGAAAAAACACTTAGATACAAGTGTATATACATAGGCACAAATAGCTGAATACTGAGCCTTTGTGAGCTTCTGTAGTTAAAACAAGTTAATCACTGGAGCAAGATTTTAAGCGGGTGACAGGAATGACCACTTAACCTTATTTAAGGTTGATGGAATGGTTTATTCCCCAGAATATCACTTTCTTTGTTTCACGTTGCATCTTTTTGCAGATGGTTGCTTTTTTGCATGTAATTGCATCTCATTTGAAACGCCCATGGGAGAGTTCTGAATAACAAACCTGTACATCCCCTCTGCTGTGTGTCCACCGTGACGAGGTAGAGGGGCTTGTGCGTCCCAATGACCCCAAGAGCTATGCCGACGGTAGCACAGCTACTGGTAGGGCCACCCATGTCGGACAGGTCAAGGGAGAGGGACCAGACGAAGAGACACACAAACCTGCTGCCTTGTAGGTAGACTGGGGACAGTCAAAAGCTAGGGAAAGCACCCCAAATACATGCTTGTCGAAATCGGATGTACTGAGCCACAGGCTTGACAAAGCAGTGCAACGTGAAACCTGCTGCCTTGTAGGTAGACTGGGGACAGTCAAAGGCTAGGGAAAGCATCCCGAATAAATGCTTGTCGAAATCGGATGTACTGAGCCACAGGCTTGACAAAGCAGTGCAACGTAACTTAATTCATGATGTCACAAATCAAAATTAATCGATATGGTGCTAATCCCGTGAAGTCCCATCAGGCGGTGATAGTGCCGGGCCCCCTGAAGGGGGTCCACCCATGACTACTGGTGGTCACCTTCCCCTGTGCTGTGGAGTCAAGGCACAGAGGAGTAGGTTAAGAGCTATTGACCAAATACCCCGGACACTCAACATACTACAGTGGAATGCCGAAGGAGTTTACAAGAAGAAAGACTCCCTAACACAGCGTCTTCATAAAGATAGAATAGATGTGGCATGCATTCAAGAGACACACCTCAACGCCAATCACAAATTCTCAGTCAGAGGATATCAGGCCACACGTTTCGACCGCGAAGGACACAAAGGAGGAGTTCTAATACTTACACGAAATACAATACCTTGCAGCGAAGTATCTGTGATCTCTGACAACCAAACGGAAATTATAGGTGTTGATATAATGATAAAGGACGTGAAAATAAGAATCTACAATCTGTATAGCCCAGCAGATAAGGACCTTACACTCTCAAACATGAAAATAACTGACACAAACTGCATTATTGTCGGAGACTTTAATAGCCGTTCAGAAAGATGGGGATACCCAGATACTGACAAAAGAGGAGATGAATTGGAGGACTGGGAAATAGACTCAAATCTCCATCTACTCAACAAAGCGGATGACACACCGAGCTTCTACTCCAGAAGATGGCTTACCACTTCTACTCCAGACTTAGCTTTCTGCACAGGAGACATCCTCCACAAAATCGATCGCCATGTGCTGGACCAATTAGCAGGTAGTGACCACAGACCAATCAAGCTTGAAATGAATATGGAGTATGTTCCACAGGAGCAAAAGCCCTTGCCCCGCTGGAATTACAAACGAGCAGATTGGGACAGATTTGCCATACTAACAGACAAATATTGTGAAAACATAAATACACGATATGGCAACATAAAGCAAATGGTGGAAAGTCTAAACAGAGCGATAATACAGGCAGCCACTGAGTCCATTCCAAGACGAGCGAGGAAAAATTACAAACCATACTGGACTGAAGAACTACAAAGTTTGGAGGACCAAGTTGAAGATGCCAGGAAGACAGCAGAGAGAGAACAAACAATTGAAGCAAACATCTCTCTCAAAGCCATCTCAGCAAAATATAAAAGAACAGTAAATCAAACAACAAGAGATTGTTGGAGGGAAAAAACAGAAAACCTGAATTTTGACAGGGATGGAAACAAACTATGGAAACTAGTGAAAGCCATGAACAATGAAGGACCTAGAAACAAACAAATAACAATTAAACAAGGAAATGCCTTGCTTACAGGCAAAAAGGCTGCAAATGCACTAATGGAACACTATGCAAATGCAAACCACATTGATATTACAACCGAACAGAAGAAAGCAATCAAAGACAAACAGATACATCATAGAAATACAGAGACAGCAGCAGAATATATGATGGCAAATCTAACAATGGAAGAAATGGAACAGGCAATGAATACCCTAAAAAAGAAGAAATCACCAGGAAAGGATGGAATCACAAATGAAATGCTAATAGGACTAGGCACCAAGGCAAAAAAGAAACTACTAGCAGTCCTAAATAACAGCTGGAAGAGAGGAATTAATGGAACGCATTATCAATGGCAGGCTAACATGGCATCTGGAAGAAAACAAACTCTTAACACCACACCAAGCAGGATTCAGAAAATACAGATCCACTGAAGATCAAATAACCTATATAGCTCAGGAAATAGAGGATGCCTTCCAAGAGAAAAAGCACACACTAGCAGTCTGGATAGATTTAGAAAAAGCATTTGATAAAGTATGGAAGGAAGGACTGAAAGTAAAACTGCAAAACATGCATGTTTGTGGGAAAATGTATAAATGGATCAGCCACTACCTTGAGAACAGAACTGCCAGGACAAAAGTACAAGGACAAACAAGCAAAATGATGCTGCTGGAGCAAGGTGTCCCCCAAGGAGGAGTTCTTTCACCAACATTATTCCTAGCATATATAAATGACATCACAGAAAATTTTCCAGCCAGAGTACACACATCCTCCTTTGCAGATGACCTAGCCATATGGACATCTGAAGAATATATTAGTACAGCTAACAGCAGAATACAGCAAGCCTTATTAGCGCTAGAGGACTGGTCAAAATCATGGCTAGTAAAGATAAGTGAGGAGAAAACAACATGCACAGTGTTCTCCCTCTCAAATAAAACTCAGCAACCTAAGCTGGTATTGAATGGAAAAATATTGCGCCATGAAGAAAATCCAAACTATCTAGGAGTCACCTTTGATCGTCGCCTGACATGGAAGACACAGGTTGAGAAAAATCGAACAAGAGCAAGGCAGAGAATGGCAATCATGAAAAAGCTTGCTGGTACAACGTGGGGAGCAGATGAGAAAGTTCTCAAGAAGTTATATACTGGACGGGTGAGGCCAGTACTGGAATATGGCATTGCAGCTTGGGCAACAGCAGCTAAGTCAAACTTTAACAAAATAAGTAGAGTCCAAAACCAAGGAATGCGAATCATAACTGGAAGCCTGAAGACAACGCCTATTAATGAACTAGAAAAGATCACTTGTTTACAACCAATGCAGGACAAAAGAGATAGCAGAGCCCAGCAACAAGCAGAAAAATTTAGAAGATTGACAGACCACCCTATGTACAACAGATTTAATGGTTTTGGAAAGGGAAGACTGAAGCGTAGCAACTTTGTAGAAACTGCAAAACGAAGGATTAGGGCAGATCCTATACTTAACATATCAACAGTCAAGCCCATACACAATGCACACAACTTCCCAGCTTGGAGACAGCAGCAACTGCCTGAGATGATAGAAAACATTCCTGGTATTGAGAAAAAGAACACTCAGCATGAAACCGAAAGAAGAGAAATAACCCTAAACTACATTAAAGAACATTACCCAAGCAGGAATTGGACCCATGCATATACAGATGGATCAGCCAAAAATTCAATAGAGAATGGAGGAGGAGGAATTCTCCTAAATTTAAAAAATGGAGTGAAAAAAAAACATTCAATGGCAACTGGAAAATTTTCAAGTAACTTCAAAGCGGAGGTAGAGGCTTTGAAAACTGCAGCAGAAATGCTCCTGATGGAGGAAAATAAAGAGAAGCAAATAGCTATCTTCACAGATGCAAAGTCAGCTGTCTCAATACTCAAGAGCAATAACAGCACAGAACTAACTGACCTAAGAGCAGCACTCCATGGTCTATGCCAGAAATCCAAAAAAGTTGTAATACAGTGGATCCCATCACATTGCAGTATACCTGGAAACGAAGAGGCTGACAGACTGGCAAAAGAGGGCGGACGACTACCACAGCCTGACATAGACATAACCTATAATGAGGCAAAGAGGTTGATAAAAAGCACTTATAGAACCAAATGGGAATCTGAGCATCCAGGCCATCAGAAGGATGATGCATATTACAAACTCGACCGAAGAGAACAAGTAGCAATCTTCAGACTCCGCACAGGACATAACAGGCTGAAATACCACTTGTTCAATAAACTAAAGATAGGAGATACTGATGAATGTAATTGTAGAACTGGAAAAATGACAGCAAAACATTTGCTGCAGGATTGCCCAACGTATGCAGAACAGAGAAAGATATTTTGGCCCACACCTGCTTCATTTGAGGACAAGCTCTATGGAGATATCAACAAGCTCAAGTTGACAGCAGCTTACTTTAACTACATACAGGTTGACATTTAAAGGTGCATGAAGACCCAGAGGCATGAAATGAAATATTGCTTGGATAGCAAATCCATTATGTGGAAAGTCCAAATCGAAAGCTCGCTGTGTGGGCTTCATAAAAGGTGGAAAAGTGTCCTAGTGGCACGAAATGGAATATTGCTTGATAGCAAATCCATTATGTGGAAAGTCCGAATCAAAAGCCCATTGTGTGGGCTTCATAAAAGGTGGAAAAGTGTCCTAGTGGCATGAAATGGAATATTGCTTGGATAGCAAATCCATTACGTGGAAAGTCCGAATCGAAAGCTCACTGTGTGGATGTCATCTGCAGACTGCATACTTCTGGTTTCCGGAAGAACAGCCTATGGTGAACGGAAGGCCCAATATACGGAAGTGAGGCTAAGCAGCCATGTGCAGGACGTGACGATTCCTTGGGTGAGCCCAGTACCAGAGCGCTATGTTTCGGCTCTGCAAGTATGGAAGCCTCCTTGGATGGCGGGGAATGCCCATGGTCTGCCCCTGCCTTCCCTTGAGGGCTGACCAGGATCTTTGGCTGTTCTATATGGACCAGCTGGGATGGGGGATAACACCACAACAGTGAGAGTCAAACGTCCTAGAAACCCCCGGGAACGTTAACCCGGTCAACAAATGCCCGCAGAAGTCGGATGTGTCGGCCTAACGGCGCAAGAACGCAGCTCTGCTGTAAACAGGCACAACGCAATCACATCCGAAAAAAAACTCCGGATGAACGAAGAAGAAACCTGTACATAATAATAATGTGGATGAGCTTGAGTCTAGTGTCCTGCAGATTTTGATGTTGCCTGTAAACCAGTTTTCAAAAAAAAGAGCTAAATTGTGATGGTACTATTTAGGAGTGTTTAAGTTGGGGATCCCAAGCACTGTGATCAGTTTTTCATTCTTATTTTTGTTCAGGATTGTGATGGTAAGTCCATGAAGTTGATCTTTGCAAGAGTGGGTTGCAGGATGTATACAGTAGATATATAAGGTGTTTTAAACGTCTCACTACACTTGTATACAAATTGAAAATATCAATTCGATTGAAAAAAAATGGGGGAAAAACACATTTGCTGCATATTGCTTCACAATGGACTGGGGCACATACGTACTTATTTCTCAACATTATTCTACATAGCTACATGTAGCGAGAGTTAAACGCCTGGTATGAGAATCTAGGGCGAATCTTATAGTATAGGAATAGGTTAGAGGATCATATTATGCAAGACAATGTTCATCACAACAGAAATTCGCCACATGACTGATACCTGTGCAGAAGACTAATGGCATGGCATAATCACTCATGCAGAGCTTCAGGAGAGAACAACCAATTCCAGCGACTCAAGGTGTGAAGTGATGGCACTTGATAGGCCACATAAAAGACAACTAGAAATTACTGTCTCTGGATCCCACAGGGAGACCAAAAAACAGTGAGGGCCTGTGATCCACTTTGAAACAAAAAGTATGGAGCCTTGAGTTCTAAGATAGCTTATAAGGCCTAAATTGGTGGCGGTTCTAGCCGCGTCAGTAACTTGGTACCGGTATGTGAGCCGGTCGCTCAGAAAGCAATGGCAAACTACTGAGCATAATCTTGCCAAGAAACAATTAGCTGAAAGATGGTTATGTTAACAGCGATGTCTTGTAAAAGATGCGAAAAGAGTTGATACTGGGCATGGATGCTTTTTCTAGAACTTCAGTGTCTGAGATCTTGTCTTGACATTTAATCTCCAACAGCTTCCTAAGGCAGACTGAAAGTGGTTTAATTTTCTAGCACGTTCTTGTCCAAGTTTCACAAGCATATAGCAGTGTGGATAAAACAGCTTTGTTTGCAGGCTCATTCCATTTGTCCCATCAGCAGCTTGTGACTCTGTGAATTTGCCCTCGACGCTGGCAGGCACATAACCAGTCTTCTCTAAGTTGATATTGAGCCCAAAGTTTGCAGAGGCATAGGAGAAAGCTGACACATTGTGTTGCATGTCTGCCTCCGAGTTGGCATAAAGAGTGCAACTGTCAGCAAACGTCAGTTCTCTGACGGTGTCGCTTTTGGTTTTGGCTTTCAGCCTTCTGAGATTGAACAACTTTCCATCCATGCGGTAGTCTATTCCAATGTCACTGTTCTTGAAGGCATTCGTCAGGATAGCTGAAAACATGAGGCTGAACAGTGGTAATCAAGTATTGAGCACTGGTCAAGAGGATCCATCTGGCTTCTAGCTAACCAGTTTACTTTTGGATTACGAGTATCCACAACCTTTAACTTATGCGGGACGAGACTTAAATCACTCCCCACAAAATTCACAGCTCACACTGTCACTCCATTCGCTTAACTCTGTATCAAGGCAATGGAACCGTGCACTATCAGCCCAATATCAGGAAAATGCATAAGCATACCATAGCCACAAGCATAAACAGCTCAACCGCCTATCCTCCATAAAACTACCTAGATAATGAAACTACCAATAACTGCTGGGGCCTATCATGGCGCTCATACTGGACATGCCCCCAACTTTCTAAAATTGTTTCTGAGAAGTTGGTAGTGAAGTGATCACCAGGCTTGCCGACCCCACTAGTCATCTATTCGAGCCCCCTTCAAGGCAGGATTTGTTCATGGATCCAAGCTTCACAAAGCACGAGGACATTTTCTGGAAAGTCAATGTGGCCAGCGTGATATTGACCTCACAGAACCTCCAGTTCTAAACAAAAGGGAATAGCACCATATACCAGTACACCTCAAGGCATCGGTCAGAGATGTTTACTTTTACCATGCTCTCGGGGGAGTTTCCTGGCTCTGATAGATATGGAGGTGAGCAGGGCTGAATGGATGAGAGTGTTCCCTCTTGAACCTCCAGTGTTCTGATGCCGAGTTGGTGGGTTCAAACTCTACACGTCAGTTGGACTAAAATGTTGACTTCTCGTCTTGACTTGGGGGGCATAACATTACAAGTATCTTCGAACTCTGGGTGGTTTCGCCTGACGGTGAGGGACACTGGTAATAGTGTAAGTTAATCCACAATCAAAACTCACTACAATGCACTAGAAATGATAGCATATTTAAGGACTGCTTGAGTTAAAGTGAGCGATTACAAATAAGAAAAATGTGAACACGTACATTTTATTGTGACCAAACTATGGAAATTCTGTGCAAAATGCAGAAAAAACATTCAAACAAAACACACACTGTAGTCAGACTAGGTGTGACACATCTGAACTTTGACGAGGAACACCTGGCACGCTGATGCTGCTCCTAGCCATTCATTCATTCAGTAGCATGTCCTGTGCAGAACCTCGTTCCCATAACCTTCAGGAAAACTCAATCACAAGAAAGCTCCCATAATACCCTTCTGAAAAGCTCAATCATACGCAAGATGTACTGTGACCTATACACCCATCCGGAGATAATCTGCCACATCTTGCACCCATCTTCTCTTTAGCCTTCCTCTTCCTTCCCGGGCAAATACCCCTCCATGATTGTTCTCACCAAACTTTCATGATGTTTCAAGTGACCAAACTTCAAATTTTCTTTCTTTTATTGTCTTTCGTAGCCAGTCTTCAATATTCAGCCCGTGTCATATGGATACCTTTGTTCTTTTCTGTATCCAAGATACTCGTAAAACCCATCGATAACATTTATATTTAAAGGCAATTATGTGCTGTACAGCTTGTTTGGTACGTGTCCATGGGTCACAGGCGTATGTTGCAGTGTCTCTGTGGCAATATGGTCAAGCTGTTTGCCTCGTGCTCCAAAGGTTATGGGTTCTATACTGGGCTACATCTTTCGGTTCTTGAGTGCATTTTTCTCAGATGGGAGTCATCGCTGGAGCTACAAAATTTGTGCAACGTTTTCAGCAGACAGCTCTGTTGAAATAGACCGAACCATGTGGGATAAAACCCCGTGCAATTAAGTTGATCCTCTCGACTTTAAGATGCATGCTCTTAAAAATATAATTATTGTAGTTCTACAAGGGGCGTTAATTTGAAATTTGTTCATGCCGCACCGCGCGTAACTGCGTACGTTGAACATGATCATGTCATAGTCCTGTGATAAGTACTGACCAATGAATAAAAGAGCATGTGCTCATCGTCCCATGATGCATAGGTTCTGTTTCTGACCGTTAAGAAAATGGCCGGGTTGATCCAAAATCCGCTCAAAGAGCGGTGATTCAGTTTCTTTTATTTGAAGGATGTCGACCAGTGGACATTCATCGAAGAATGCAGGCAGCGTATGGTAACAAATGTGTGTCAAAGACAACAGTGACAGACGGCATGAATGTTTCAGAAAGGACGTCAGTTCACGACAGAATCGCCAAAACTGATGCAGCATTACAGATGAACCACTGTCGAAGTGTACGTTCGCTAGCGAAAGAATTTGATGTGTCAATTGGAATAATTCAAAAGGTCGTTCATAAAAAACTGCAATATCGGAAGGTGTGTTCACAGTGGGTACCACGGATGTTGACCAACCACCAAAAAGAGGAATGCATGGGATGGTGTTTGAAGCACTTGCAGTGTTACAGAGTGGAAGGTGATGCATTTCTCTTCTGCATAGTGGCAGGCGATGAATCATGGTGTCACCACTTTGAGCCGAGCAGCAAAAAAGAGAGAGCATGCAATGGAAGCATGCTGGATCACCAAAAGACAAGAAGTTCAAGTTACGGGTTTCCGCTGGTAATGTTATGCTGAGCACATTTTTTGGCCATGAAGGGCTATTATTGGCCGACTTTAAGAATCTGGTGTCAATATCATGCCTACAGCGACTTCTTCTGACCAACCCATGGTGCATACTTCATTCAAAATGAATGCTTTGTTTAATTCTACCACACCTGTTAATGTTTCTTTCCTGCTTTTGTAATGAAGCCATTAGAACAGGTTTCAAATGAACATCCCTAACTGTCCCACTCTGCAATTTATTCAGTTCTTTTAGTTTCTGAAGAGCAATAGATATTCGTCTCCCTGGCCAAGGTGTTAACGACATTGTTCATAATACTGTATATCCATGTGGGAAAAACAGCTGCGCGAGATTTAGCAGCGGATTGCGCCGTGCTGGTAACCTATGGGGGTATGTGAGCCGGTCATTCAGAAAGTAATGGCAAACTACTGAACGTAAAACTTGCCTTGTATATCAACAGCAGCTGAAAAATGCTGGTGTTGACTGCAATGTCCTGTAAGTGATATGCAACATTTTTAAAAAAAATTTCTTTCTATTGTGTCATTATTGGTGATCAATGACCCAAGATATTCAAAATTTTCCACCACATCCATTTTTCCCCATTAACATATATTTATTTCTCTGTATTAGTTTCATCTGTATGCATGATATTTTTCTTTAAAGATATAAGTTGTGATTATCACTATTGTTTTGGGTTGAGGTTATTGTTCTATGCCATTCTGAGAACATTTGGTATCTAAATCAACAAGCTGATTCAAGTAAAGCAACACATCACAATCTTTACCGGTTTCACAATGGAAACCTGCAGTCACAAACATAATTTAAAAAATATAACATACATTGCTTTGAAGAAATTCATATTGCAATTGTATGCATACATGCGTGTGTAGTATAGGGAAGTAAAGTTTGACTTACTGTAAGAGAGAGAGAGAGAGAATGACTCTGTGGAAATTTGCACTGACTGCGCCCGCATTGTAAATGCAAAATTTACTATTTTTTTTGTAAAATATTGACACTTTCAATTTATCGAGCATTGGGATTCTAATGACGATATGGTTATAAATATTTAGTTTAGTCATTTCCCTTTGTATTATGAATACTTATGAGTAATTTCCCCTTAAATACTAAGAAGCCAGAAGCCATTGCTACAAACAAGTTTTAAAAGTATCAATTGCAAGCATAAATGAAACTAAAATATTTATTTTATTGTTTGCTTCCCCTAATAAAAATAATTGTATGCAGTAATATGCTTAACATCTGTGAGTTACCAGGGCCCCATAAGAGGAACTAAGAATAGTAACACCGTCAGCTAGTGTATGTCATAAGGGATGACTAAGAAGGATTAGCGTCAGACTGACTACCTTATCTCGTAGAAAGCTCCCATGATTGGAAGGGCCGAATGTAAGACGGGCCTGCGCGCCCAATTTGTGACCCTAATAAATTTGATTTGATTTGATTTGAAAGCTTTAGTTTGCACAATGCAACCAATTATGAACAGGTTTACAAAGGGCATGGCATGAGTTGGTCATCTCCCCACAGGGAAATTAAAGGAAAAAGAAGAAGAAAAATATGGTTAGCCTCATGAATGCAGAAAGCCATTAAAGTCTGCTTATGTAGTTGAATCAAGAACCGGCATAACAGCCCTTGGGACATTCCCATACGTGCCCTGTCCTCATCTACAGGAGTCCCAAAACCAATAGTACCAGTCGCAGTCTTATTTATGTCCATCTGACCTTTCCTCAGAGCCTTGAGTGTTGGCCAGATCCTTTGTCACTTCCTGCAAGATCATTCTTTCTATTTTTGATTGTTGAATGGAAATCTGTCACTCTGCCCGAAGCATGCCTGCCTCTCCACCTTTCTCATCATACTTTGTGAGTTGCTAATATAGTTTGGCAGAAGTTCACTAGCCGATTAAATCGACCTATGTGTTACAGTGAATTTTGCACTTCCTAAGGTATCAATCATACACATCATCAATAATACAAATTTGTTTAAAATCCATGGACTGAAGAAAACAATATCTGACTTTCGATACTTTTAGGAGGAAAAGGCTGATTATTAAAATAAGGAAACCGCAATTAAAACCATTTTACCATGAAACAGTGAGGACCTCAATGAAAGGAGATCTTAAAGCAATCCAACTTGATACTAGCAGCAAAATTAACTTAGATGATAGTGATGAAATCGCCACATCAGTTTGACTTACAACCTGGCCCTGGAAGTGTATATGTAACAAAGATATTTATGATCTGTTTTAAGTCCCCGCTAATCACTGGTATCATGAAGGCTAATAGACTACAATGGCTGGGGCATATAGAACAGATATTAGGGAAACAAATCTCGCTTACACTCAGGAAATAAATGACTGTAGACCCCGAGGTAGACCAAGAAGACGGTGGAGAGATAATATATATATACAGACCTACAAGCACTTGGAATCAAAGACTGGCAAGAGAAGGTCCACCAGAGAGACGAATGGAGACTGATTGTACCTGCAGCAAAGAACCTCAATGGCTCGGAACACTGAAGGAGAAGAAGTACCATATTTTGCACTGAAAACATTATGTTGGTGTTTATTATGGTTTCAATGATTGTCAACAGTATCGATCACAATGCTCCTCCCTTGGCAGTGTGTACAAATTGGTAAAATAAGTGATTGATAACTGCTTTGGGGTCTAACAAGGTTATTGCCTGTAACATTAAAAGACAAGGAAATCAATAAGTATACATAATAAATGTAATAAACATTTTCCATTTCCATCCTTCCATTTAGTCCATGTCATGTGGGGTTGTTTATTAGGTATGTCCACAGTATTCTACCTCGTGTATTGCCAATCATTTCTGATTCGGACATTTCCCTGATCTCAAGATGTGCCTAAAGTATGTGCACTGTCTTCTTCTGCTGCCAGTAACCAGTTATAACAAACATAATAATAACGATGTACATTATATTATACTGCACTCTGGGCTGTTTTAATAAAATGTAAATTGTTTGCAAAATCTGACGGTTTTGGTTACAAAATTTCTTATATTTTTGGTGTGCAAAAAAGCAACAGACTGATATTGAGAGACAACGATCATTAACCACATTTGTAGCTTCGCTGGTGTCTGCCAACAATTTTGTTGACAGATATGAATCTAAGATCACTCCCAACAAGCGGTGCACAGTATAAGGATACCATTTTGTTGTATTTGATTTGCCAGTATGTATTTGTACATGAATGAACACAGAAACCGAGATCTGTCGAGATGCATGAACGTCTGGCCAGTCTGCACATAACATAACAATATGAATGGAATTGTCCAGGGCATGTTTAATAAAATTCTCTAATTACTGATAAAATGATCTTTCTTCATGAGTCGTTAAAAGTGACTGCTCCACCGGGGTCCACGCTGAAACGGCTTGCGTCAAATGGCTGGCCTTTGAATGGTGATCCTTCAGCATCCCATGCTTTTCTTAACATCTCGTGTGTTTTCTGTGGATAGACAAGAAAAAGTAATATATTGTCGGAAGACAGTAGCCAAAGATACATTCTGGGAGAAAGAAGTTTCTAATCTCAAGTACAGTAACATCAACACCGGGTTGTGGAAAAGAATGTTATCTATTGTGGAATGACAGTAGCCTTTATGGAAGAAAGGTTTCCAATATCAATATTATGCTGCGGAACAAAAATGTAATATGTTGTAAAATGATAGTAGTCAAAATAAATATTGGGATAAACATTTCTAACATCAAGTACAGTAACATCAATATTGGGCTGTGACAAGTAACATCAATATTGGGCTGTGACAAGTAACATCAATATTGGGCTGTGACAAGTAACATCAATATTGGGCTGTGGCAAAGAACATATGTTGTGGAATGGCAGTAGCCAAAAATACATTCTGGGAGAAATAACAGTTTCTAATATCAAGTACAGTAATATTAATATAGAGTTGAGGGAAACAATGAAATATGTTAAAAAGTGACAATATTTAAGAAATACATTCTGGGAGAAAGGTTTCTAACATTAATATTGAGCTCCCCGGAAGGTTAACCCGGTCAACAAATGCCTGCAGAAGTCGGATGTGTCGGCCTAACGGCGCAAGAAGCCAGCTCTGTTGTAAACAGGCACAACGCAGTCACATCCGGAAAAAAAAACTAGATGAACGCAGAAGAAGAATTGACCTGAGAGAAATAAACCGAGCTAGATGGGATAACCATGGTGCAATGAAATGATCTGTGCTTTATCATTCAAACAATGGGAAAACAATGTTTTGAATTTGCAATTCTATCATTGTAGTCTCAATCACCAACTACCTGAGTTCCTAAACTCATAAAGTAGAGAGTTGATTTTCATCTAATGTGTGGAGGTCAGCATGGCTGAATGGATAAGAGCACTTGTTTTTACACTTCCAATGTGCCGATGCCGAGGTAATGGATTCAAATCACACACCGCAATCAGCTCGGCTAAAATGTTTGACTTCTTGTCCTAGATTTGGGGACATAACTTACAGGTATCTCAGAAATGGCAGTGGGTTTGTTGATGACGAAGGACACTGGTAAAAGGGAAAGCTAACCCACACGCAGACATCAGTGCAGTGCACTCCCCAGTAGTGGCAACTGCTGCAAGTAGTAGTACGTGTACGGGTTATGTCTGAGTTCAAAGCGAGCAAGCATACGCAACAAGAACAAAAAACTTACGTGTGATCTGCACTTACTGTTTCGTGTGACTGTGGGAGACCAAGCTGCTTCTGTCGCTGATTAAACATCAGCTCCTCTATCTTGGCCTGGGCCTCATCATCAAGATCTGTCATTGGTCGGCTGCAGTCAATTTTTCTGGTGTTGATTTTAGGCTCGTCCACAAACACATTTTCCCACCATCTTTCTTGCTTCTTCTCAAGATTGATCTACAACAGAATATAACACAGCGGATGTAACATCTGCTGACATGTTAGGATAGTTTCTGCTTTTGTTTGACCTATATTTATGCATTAATTCTTTCCATGCCGAACAATGCATGGTTTGCGACTGGCTCATCCTCAGGAATCTCAATGTTGTGACGTGTGATTGGCTGTTTCTAGGAAATCTCAATGCCTTGATGTGTGATTGGCTGTTTCTAGGAAATCTCAATGCCTTGATGTGTGATTGGCTGTTTCTAGGAAATCTCAATGCCTTGATGCGTGATTGGCTGTTTCTAGGAAATCTCAATGCCTTGATGTGTGATTGGCTGTTTCTAGGAAATCTCAATGCCTTGATGTGTGATTGGCTGTTTCTAGGAAATCTCAATGCCTTGATGTGTGATTGGCTGTTTCTAGGAAATCTCAAGGCCTTGATGTGTGATTGGCTGTTTCTAGGAAATCTCAATGCCTTGATGCGTGATTGGCTGTTTCTAGGAAATCTCAATGCCTTGATGTGTGATTGGCTGTTTCTAGGAAATCTCAATGCCTTGATGTGTGATTGGCTGTTTCTAGGAAATCTCAATGCCTTGATGTGTGATTGGCTGTTTCTAGGAAATCTCAATGCCTTGATGTGTGATTGGCTGTTTCTAGGGAATCTCAATGCTGTTAAGTGTGATTGGCTCTTTCTAGGGAATCTCAATGCTGTTAAGTGTGATTGGCTCTTTCTAGGGAATCTCAATGCTGTTAAGTGTGATTGGCTCTTTCTAGGGAATCTCAATGCTGTTAAGTGTGATTGACTCTTTCTCTGGAATCTCAATGCTGTTAAGTGTGATTGGCTCTTTCTAGGGAATCTCAATGTCTTGATGTGTGATTGGCTCTTTCTAGGGAATCTCAATGTCTTGATGTGTGATTGGCTCTTTCTAGGGAATCTCAATGTCTTGATGTGTGATTGGCTCTTTCTAGGGAATCTCAATGTCTTGATGTGTGATTGGCTCTTTCTAGGGAATCTCAATGTCTTGATGTGTGATTGGCTCTTTCTCTGAAATCTCAATGTCTTGATGTGTGATTGGCTCTTTCTAGGGAATCTCAATGTCTTGATGTGTGATTGGCTCTTTCTCTGAAATCTCAATGTCTTGATGTGTGATTGGCTCTTTCTAGGGAATCTCAATGTCTTGATGTGTGATTGGCTCTTTCTCTGAAATCTCAATGTCTTGATGTGTGATTGGCTCTTTCTCTGAAATCTCAATGTCTTGATGTGTGATTGGCTCTTTCTCTGAAATCTCAATGTCTTGATGTATGATTGGCTCTTTCTCTGAAATCTCAATGTCTTGATGTGTGATTGGCTCTTTCTCTGAAATCTCAATGTCTTGATGTGTGATTGGCTCTTTCCAGGGAATCTCAATGTACTTAACTTCTTATTTCGTCTAGGGTAGTTCATGGCTGATTTATTATTTCTCATATACAGAGCTCAGCAGGACAGGTATAAGAGACAAAACAGTATCTGGCTGTGATACAACCCTTACTTCACCAGATCACAGTTCCCATGGACACATTTGTCAGGGCTGGGCTCTCTGGAGCATGCAGCTCTTCCAGAACATCAATGCTCTATCAACATCAATGTTCACAATTGTATGGATACCAGCACACAGAGGGATAACTGGCAATGAGAGGGCAGACAGGGCCGCAAAACGCGGGACAAGCAGCCAGAATATAGTAAACACAGGACTCGGCATTCTGGAGGCAAAAAGCATTATCAAACAACAAGTAATCGACAAATGGAAACAACAATGGAGAGACAGCAATAAAGGACGACACGCCTACCACATGCTCAGAGAACCAAGTTTGAAAAGTCAAGTGAAAGACAACACAAAAATACCAACGTACAAGAAACTATGGAGATTGAGAATCGGGAACTGGAAAGATAAAATCACCCGACCACTTTGCATTGATTGCCTGGAGGAAAACACTATAGAACACTACCTACTATCGTGCACAGCCTATGCCCAGGAACGCAGGGACCTAGTAGAATACTTCCAAACAAGAAATACGACGATGACGATGAAGGAATGCCTACAGGTGGAAGGCGACAAAGAAATACAAAAGCTTACAAAACAATTCATTGCAAGAACAGGGAAAGAAATATAACCAACATAAAATAAAGCCAACAGCAAAATAAAAATACAGTGAGGAAACACTCGACCACACGAAAACCAGACAATAGGAAATATATAGGGATGCATTAAAACTCTCAAATGGCGGACAATAGAGAGACGAAACGACCCTCTTCGACGCGGGAGACAAGGAGAAGGGTGGAAATTGCCCCGACGATGGGAAACCTTCCTGACGATGGATAAGAGGAGATGGTAGGAAACCTCCCCAACGATGGACAAGAGAGACGATACAATCCGACCCCTATGCTTGACAAAAAACCGTTGAACCAAGAAAACAAGCCCAGACGATAACAGGTGCCCCTCCCCCCCTCCCCAGGACAAGCCCAAGAAAGCAGATGAAAAAAGACAGCCCCACCCCAGCCCCGGAAAAGAAGACATCAAACGAGAGGGATGGGCAAACCGATAATGATAGCAGACACACCAGCAACAACGACAAAAGCAAAAAGGATGGCAAAAAAGAGGAACTCGGCCAGACAGGCAGTAATAGAAGCTGTCTAACGCACAAAAGACCATAAAACCTATACCGCACTATGAACCACCACAACTATAACCAACGTCATTGAGACGGGTTGAACGAGGTGGAAAGTTTCTTTTTTTTTTGACAAATCAGAATTGGCTGTGATACAACCCTTACTTCACCAGATCACAGTTCCCATGGACACATTTGTCAGGGCTGGGCTCTGTCTGGAGCATGCAGCTCTTCCAGAACATCAATGCAGAAGTCGCCAACCCAGACACTGATGGTGGAGGAAAACCATTTACTATGTCAGCTGTTAGTACCATCCTAAGGGACCAAATTGGCCTTTGTTGGAAGTCATCAAGGTTCCACAAACTCCAGAAATTGTATTCTACTGTCTAACAGCACAGACTGAGATGACTGGGTGTTTCAATATAAGGAAGTGAAGCTACACAGCAATGTACAGCATTTGATGGTTCCTTGGATGAACTCAAAACTAGAACATCGTGTTGACTCTGCCCAATACTGCCCCTGTTTATCTTTGAGGGACTGGCAAGTATGCCAGCTGCTCTGGATGGGGTTGGTGGGTGTACCCCCCATGTATGGACCAGATGGGGATAATGTCACCACAATAAAACAGCAGAATATATTCTAAAAAACTAATTGGGGCCGCCAACCATGAACAACGGCTAAATCTTGCAACCCTACTGTGAACAGGCATAATGCAATTTTTTTTTTGCATATCGTTTACAGGAAATTGCTGTGAACACTTGCATTTTTCAGTTGCTGTTGATGTCTTGGCAAGTTTTATGCTCAGTAGTTTGCCATTGCTTTCTGAACGACCGGCTCACAACCCTCCATAAGTAACCAAAGCAACGTGGACCGCTGCCGAATCTTGTGCAGCTGTGTTTCGTACGAGAGTATACAGGATTACAAACGTCCTTAACTCCTTCGCCAGGAAGACTGGCATAATACAAATAGTGACCTGTAATTTTTAAAACCCTGTGTGAATGCAGAATGAGGAGAAGAAAGAGGAAAATTATAATATTATGTGATCACAAATGTCTGCTCCTAGACCAATGATCTTAAGAAGAAGTGGTACACAGAATAAATTTTAACAAATGGCAGTAAACAAGTGAGAAAATCCACTAAGTTACAAGAACTTAGTTTTACATATGAAAAGTTTCACAAACATCCAGAATGAACAAAGATGATGTTCTACGATTTGGCTTACATGCACAAACTCGCCAGGAATCAGTGACCACATAGATTCCTCAGTATTGATCTCCCAGGACAGTTCACCGTCAATACGAATCGACCAAGATCCATCGCTAGTCTGCGCACTGACACGGATGTGCTTCTTCTGAATGTCCACTTTAACTTGTTTTCCCTTGACAATAGATTTGGAGACCTGAAAAATAATGTAATTAATTTAACATCTCACCTCTGGCGAAGGGGTTATGGATGCAAACTATGTTCAAAACACTGCTGCAAGCGATTTGGTAGCAGACTGCCTTGTCTTGGTTTTCATACAATGGTATGAGTGTCAGTCATTCAGAAAGCAATGGCAAACTCACAAGAACTCACAGCCAAAATATGCAGGGGTTGACTGCGACATCATGTAAAGGATATACAACTAACCTAACTTGTACACATTCAGTCAGCTGATATAGACGAATGAACGAACAGACTTTATTTTCAGAGGGTAACAAACTGGGCACGCAGGCCCGTCTTACATTTGGCCCTTCCAATCACTCGTTCGTTCATCAATAGTGCATAATACATTCACATAGGAAAAAAACATAGTAATATGAATGTTGTAAACATAAACAATGCATATTACCATGTTATGAGACACATCCCCCACCCACCCACATAAAACATTCATGACCTATCTCTGTCTCCAGACTTCACAATACTGATCCAGATCAGTCTATCTCAAGATGGTATTTTTCAAAACCCATTTATTTCCAGAATTCACTGACAAATCTTGATTCAAATCTTCAAAAGAGATCTCTGTATCCCACTCTTAAGGTCATCGTCAGAAAGCAAGTTACTCAGTGTGCTTGTTGCACACGTAAAATATCACGACAGTTGGAAATAGAGAAGAGAATGCCAAATAGCCTACTGCTAAATTTCAAAACGAGAAAACCTACCCACAAAATGAATATTTACAGCATATGTGATTCTGGTATACACACATCTGGATCCCTGCTGGTGCTATGGAGTTCGTGCACTGGGCTGAGACTCTCCTTATGTGACCTATGGCAGGAGACTCACGGAGATATCTGTGTGCGATGACAGTGACCCTTAACCAAAAACCAAATCACCCCTGGGCATTGGGTTGGCGCAAACTAAGGAACAATTTAGGTGACAGCCTCTAATAAATATCAGGCCCTACAACAGTTAGCAGACGAAACAAGAACGAATACTGCTGGCAGCAGACTAACAACAATTGGAGCGATTCATGTTTAGAAGTGCTTGCCACACAGAAAAGAAACCATAACGTGTGGATAATGCTGGAAACTCTTAAAAGGATAGAAAAAAGAAGAAGCAAGAAAGCAGATTTAAACAATAGCAAAACTACAAAAGTTAGAGCAAAGAAATAATATGCAGAAGCTAATAAAGAAGATACACAACAGATGAAGGTGAATAAAAGACAATACGCAGGTGACCTAGCCAGAGAGGCAGAAAAGCCTCTAAGAAAGCGTTTATCTGGAATCCACAAAAGAAATTGAGGAAGATCTAAAAACAAGAGAAGTAGAATCAGAAAGGAATAATATGAGGAGGGCATGGACAGAGCTGCATGAGATAGTAAAGGACCCTTGTTGAGATGGTACTTTGGCACTGAGTCTCCACACCAACCTCTCCAAAAGATGCAAGCTCATTTCCAGCTTAGATGACCTCAATACCAATGCATTGGATGGAGTTAAAACTCAATCTTCCAGTGGATTCATTCAAGAGTGGCAGGCTTTCATTCAACAATCAAAACTAGAGACCATCTGTTGAATGTTTCCCCAGGTAGTGGTAGGAAACGAGCAGACGGATGGACTGGTTGGGTCTGCACGCTTGGCGGGCGATTGGTGCATGCTAAGGCAAATGTGGTCGAGGCGATGTGTACAGTGCAGAAAAACGGATAGAACATCCCGGCATGGAGAGAATGGTGCTTCAGGGAGTGATCAGAGGATCTGATCAACACACAGGACTCTGAGGAAAGGCCAGATGGACATATAATCGAACTGCTACTGATACCATTAGTATTGGGGCTCTTCGCTGGCTGTTGCAAATGAGAACGGTGTATTTATTGGAATGTCCCGAGTGCTGTGATGTCGGTTCTTGACTTAACTCATTCAAGACACCCTGCGCATAAAAATGCCTGAAGCAGGTCATGTTAAGAGCAACAATCTGCATAGGACTTACTAAATGACGATGTCTGACAACTCACCTTAACCCTAAGATCTGCTTCTGTAATTGTTTGTGACCAGTAATAAGCATCCCGCTCTGCACCGTTGTATGTTAAAGGATTTGCCTGCAGCTCTCTTCTCTGTCTGTACACAAAACAATCAGATAAGATGATACTGACTGATATATTATATATCACTTATTACTTATATTATTTATATATTTTTATACATTACTTATTACTTATATTATTATACATTACACTAATATATGCATGTTCTTACATCATGGTATAGGACCAGTGGCAAACTAAGACAGACAATGAGAGGTGGCTAACAAAGTTAGAGAACCGGAAAAGTGAGAAACAAAGACAGAATACAGGAGCAGTTGCAATAACAGAAATCAGGTGCAGTTAGAAATAAAGACAGCAAACAGGTGCAGTTAAAAATATGAAGGAAGGGTTGTTTTTTTCTGACCTGTACAGCTCCAGGGTTGACCCAGCCTCATAACAATGGGTATCAGACAATATTCCAAATGTTCTGGGAAGGACAGGTGACGAGTAAGTGAACTAGCCACCACACCTCGTGCTCTGGCCTAGAATATGTGAAGACACAACACTTGAACCTCAGCAGCTGTATCTGCTTTGGGACTAAAACCAGTTGCCTGTCCTGTGCAGGATAATGCAATAGCCCTACAGTCACTATTGGCTGTTCATAATTTACTAGGCAATTTTAAATTCAGTAGTTTGCCATTTCCTTCAGAATGAGTAGTCAAAATTTAAGTCCAGCTGAGTGGTGTGTGGAATGAACATACAACCCAACCGCCAGCACACAGGAAGTCCAACTGAGTGGTGTGTGGAATGAACACACAATACCACCACTGGCACGCAGGAAGTCCAACTGAGTGGTGTGTGGAATGAACATACAACCCCACCGACAGCATAGTCCAACTGAGTGGTGTGTGGAATGAACATACAACCACACCGACAGCATAGTCCAACTGAGTGGTGTGTGGAATGAACATACAACCCCACCGACAGCATAGTCCAACTGAGTGGTGTGTGGAATGAACATACAACCACACCGACAGCATAGTCCAACTGAGTGGTGTGTGGAATGAACATACAACCCCACCGACAGCATAGTCCAACTGAGTGGTGTGTGGAATGAACATACAACCCCACTGCCAGCATAGTCCAACTGAGTGGTGTGTGGAATGAACATACACCCCCACCGCCAGCATGCAGGAAGTTTAAGTCCAACTTTGTGGTGTATGGAATGAACACACAACTCCACCACCAGGACGCAGGAAGTCCAACTGAGTGGTGTGTGTGGAATGAACATACAACCCCACTGCCAGCACGCAGGAAGTTCAAGCACAAGCATGTTTAACCTTTGGCTGCGCTGACCTCTGAAAAATATTGTATGTACTTTGCGGTCAACCCCAGGTTGATTTTCTAGGCAATTTAATGTCCAGTAGTTTGCCATAGCTGGTCTCCCTGGTCTAGGGGTTACACGACTTTCTCAATAATACCATATACTCTCGTAAGTAACGTGATGTGCACAAGAATTGGTAGCAGTTCTCTCCGTGCCTGTAACTTACGGGGTATGAGAGCCGGTCGCTCAGAAAGCAATGGCAAACTACTGAGCATAATCATGCTAAGAAATAAACAATCAGCTGAAAGATGCTGATGTTGACAGTAAAGGATATGCGAACCAAAAAAAAGTTTGCCATAGCTTTCTGAATGAGAAGACAGCGTTAAAGTCACACTAACTGGCATGTGGAATGAACCCATTAGAGTTGCAGTGGCATAGAGCTCAGTGTGCTTGCCTGCCAAGATAATGGCACAAGTTCAATCCCGAACACCGCGGTCAGCGCACAGGAGGTTTCCAACTTTACCATAACACAACAAGTGAGAAATGAAAGAGCACCTGGCTTGCTCAGGATCCTCTGGCTGCTCCTCCTCCTCTCCACTGGGTTCTAAGGCAGCAGCAGGTACAGCTGCTGGAGGGGTCTGCTCCACGTTGTTCTGCCCAGTTTCTAAACCATCTATGTCCATTCTGACTTCTTCCGCGGGACTGTGTGATTTCTCTGTGTCTGGTTGTTCTTTATCTTTCTCATCCAGACTGCCATCATGCGTTGCATCTGAAATATTTATCAGTTGTAAATTAGCACTCAAAATTGGTGTAGTATCTACTATTCTTCAAACAGGATTCCAGGCTGTATTCTACACCTGCATTGGAACACTGCATGTAGAATATTTAGTTTTTAAGAGCTGAGTTAAGTCACGAACCAACATCACAGCACTTGGCTCATTCTCACACATGATTACAAAGATCCCTGACCACATCTGCCTTTTATTATACCAACACTTATTGACAAATTAGGAAAAGCTTCGAGTTAGTGGATATGTGGTTTTTGACACGAATGTTATGAATACCTTGGGTAGATAAAGCAACTAACGCTTGCTTGGAAGAGGCATATGAAAGTAGAATATTATACAGTCACAAGAAAGTGAGACATACAATGTTGTTTTCCTCACATAATGAAAACAGAGACACTGGATAATCTTGTGACAATTGGAAAGATCGGCAACAGAATAGGTAGAGGCAAACTTGCTTCCTTCGCTGAAGGAATATGAAATTTGTCTGTATCTGCAATGTGTGCAATCTCTTATGACTTTCAGTGTCTATCTTAGTTCACTCAGGGTTCATAGAGTTGATCTTCCACTGTCGTCTCTCTAGGCCAAGTTTGCCTATTTATGTCATAGTTTGGGCAGTCTTGGAGTATGAGATCTGCTGTCTGCGGTGCCAATCCACATGTGCACTACTGGCAAATACGGCAACCTTGAATTCTGTATACATGTAATCTATTGAGTCCTGAAGGTGCAGAATAATGATTTGTTTTGGTCTGCCCATAAAAGAGGGGAAATGATTCTTTAAGGTCTAAAGTGGTGGCAGACAAAGCTTCAGAGGTGTAGTGGCTAGACGCTTGCCTGCCGTATCTGTGGTCTTGAGTTACATCCACATTAGGGTGGTTCCCCTTTACATCAGGGCGGTTTCCCATTTACATCAGGGTGGTTTCCCATTTACATCAGGGTGGTTTCCCATTTACATCAGGGTGGTTTCCCATTTACATCAGGGTGGTTTCCCATTTACATCAGGGCGTTTTCCCCTTTATAGTAGGGCGTTTCCCATTTACTTCAGGGCGGTTTCCCATTTACTTCAGGGTGGTTTCCCATTTACTTCAGGGCAGTTTCCCATTTGCTTCAGGGCGGTTTCCCATTTACTTCAGGGCGGTTTCCCATTTACTTCAGGGCAGTTTCCCATTTGGGAAGTAAAAACGGGTACCAAGAGATGTGTCGTGAAGTAAAGACAGGTACCAAGAGATGTGTCGGGAAGTAAAGATGCCCGGCACGATACCAACCACAACGTCCACTCAGCACCACTGGCTCTATCACAATGTGGGTCTAGCCCCATACGCCCGATGTGCCTCAGGCATGTAGAAAGGACCCTGACTGACTGTTATGGTGGCAGCAGTAGAACTACTTAACTGAACTGATCCAGACCACCAAGGACTGAGATTTGTGGAGAGACATCAGTGCTTACACCATTTGACAGTGTGCATGAAGATGATGTCACTAACTGGGCCAGAATGTAATAACATAAAATAAATTTAATACTTAGAATGATTGATTGATTTAGGAATCGACATCACAGCATTCGGGGCATTCCCATAAGTGCTCCGTCCCCATCATCAGCAGCCAGCGAAGAGTTCCAACACTAATAGTACCAGTAGCAATCTGATTATAAGTCCGTCTCGCCTTTCCTTTGAGCGTTGAGCGTCGGCCAGATCCCTTCAGTCACTCCTCGTTGTCTCATTCTTGCCAGACCATGGTAATCCATCTGCTCCTCCGAGGTGTGCGCGTGCTCCCACAAGGCCGCAACCACGTCTGCCTTGTCATGTATCAATACTCCACCAAGTTCTGCAGAGCCAGCCAATCTGTCCGCTTGTTCATTTCCCAGCACACCGGCATGCCCCGGAGAAAAGATCCAGGCGATGCTTGTCACCCGTGACCTCCGAAGCGAAGCAAGCCACTCAGCACGAAGTCTGCCCGTCCTCACCCTCGTCAGCATGCTTTCTGAGTCAGTTACAATCACGATGTGTGTGTGTGTCGTATTCTCCATCCAGCGGAGAGCCGCAGTGACTGCCCACTTCCATTCTTAAGCTGGATGTTGTGGTATCATATGCCAGGCTCTCCTGCCCCAAACATCGACCATACTTAGAATAAATCTAATCACTGGTATCATGAAGGCTAATAGACTACAATGGCTGGGGCATATAGAAAGAATGGAAGAGAATAGGGAAACAAAACTCGCTTACACTCAGGAAATAAATGACCGTAGACCCCGAGGTAGACCAAGAAGACAGTGGAGAGATTATATATATACAGACCTACAAGCATTTGGAATCAACGACTGGCAAGAGAAGGTCAACCAGAGAGACGAATGGAGACGGATTGTATCTGCAGCAAAGAACCTCAATGGTTCGGAACGCTGAAGAAGAAGAAGAATAAATCTAATATAAAAAATATGATCTTGGGGTAATGAATCAGACATCCACCCTTCTCAGACAAGGATGAAAAACTCGGGGGACTCACGTGCATGACGCACAAGTTAAAAATCCCTCCACAGGTGGAAACAGGAAAGGGCAGGGGGTATAGGCTCCTGCTCAGGCAAAGTTTCCACAATGAGAATGACTGGCACCTTGCCATCTTGACAGATAACAGTTTGTAAAATGGAGTTGTATCTCTCCATAACACAAAGCCTGAACTGAATTTAGAAACCATGTGTTGCCTATACAGCATAATCCCTCTCTCAGCCTGCCTACTTTATTCCTGAGGAAAGGTAACTCCAATATGTTTGGAACAAGACAAGCTGCAGAAGCTGCCGGATCAGTAAAGCAATGCAACTGTCTGCCTGTCTAAGCTTCCATCCTAGACCAGCTGTCCACCAATGTTTAGGGCCTGGTCTGCCCTGCCATGACATTTAGTCTTTAGGTTGGATTTCCTCACATTAGGATAAAGCACATACACTCCTAATTGCACTCCTCTGCCCAAGGCCGTTTGCACAATGTGGTGTGTAGGGTTTGGTGAGCTCAGCCTAACATTTAGTACTAACAGAGAGCAGGTAGCACTGTGTGCTGTCATACGGTTTAGTTACATATCCTTTACAGGATGTCGCAGTCAAATATTTTTTGGCCTTTTGTGATTCCTGGGCAAGTTTACGTTCAGTAGTTTGTCATTGCTGTTTGAATGACCAGCATTCATACCATTGTATAGAAACCAATGCAAGACGGTCTGCTTCCAAATCGCCCGCAGCTGTGTTTCAAACGCGGTATGTGGGGTTACAAATTGCATTCATAACCCCTATGCCACAGAGCATAAAGTAGCTCAGTCAAAATGAGAATAGCCACCCACAAACAGCTTACAGTATGTCTGTGATTCTGCTGCATATACATTTGGATCCTCTCCAGCATTATAGAGTTCGTGCACTGTGCTGAGACTCTCCTTGTGTAATCTACTGAAGGAGACTAGAACTCTTACAGAGATATTCTTCTTCTTCTTCGTTCATCCGGATTTTTTTTCGGATGTGACTGCGTTGTGCCTGTGTACAGCAGAGCTGCGTTCTTGCGCCGTTAGGCCGACACATCCGACTTCTGCGGACAGAGATATTCTGTGTGCAAAGAAAATGGTTTTTTTTTTTTCAAACCAAATCAAGCAAACCAGTTTTCATAACAACCCAGCCAACTTTTTCAACCCCTGGCTCTCAAGGGGGCAATACTGGCCACATTGAGAACCACTGTTCTAAGCACAGAAAGAGCAACAAGAACCACAGGCAACAAAGTTTAGTTTCAGAGCTGACACTTCCATACCTGATTCTGTAATAGACTTATCTTCCTCGAGCATCTCAGCTATGGCCCTCTGCTGTTCCTCTTCTCTCTCTTTAGCTTCTTTCTCCCGTGCTTTCTTCATTTCTTCTACTCTCTTTGCATCAGCCAATGCAAGGGTTTCATATTTTCTAAAAATCTGCACAAGCATCACAGATCGTAATAAATAATTAAGCAAGGATGTCATGCATCAAGGTAGGATAAAAAATATAAATTAACATCAAATGGAGATTGATTAGAAATAAAAGACATATGGAATCCAGTTTTGACTGAAATCTTTATCAATTAAAAAAAAAATAAGAAAAACAATATCCATGTATTTTCATTTTTTATTACTTGTTTCTTGTTCTTAATCCACTGTTTCAAGATGGCGGTGTAAACTGCATTTGCTTCGATTTGGAGATATAATTATGTGTTTTGTGCGTGTTTCTTAACATCAATCTGTTCAAATAAAAGGACACCTGCTATGAATGAAACCTTAACCGAAAGCATCAAAGTAAATCAAGTGCTTACAAGCTATTTTTCAGTATGCAATAACAAAATAAATTTGTAGGCAGTTTCTCTAGTGCAGTGGTTCTCAACCTATTTTGGCCCATGCACCCCTTCACCATATGTTCAGAACGTCACCCCCCCCCCCTTTTTTATTTCCTTCCTATAAATTCCCTTTCTCCCCCCCCTTACACAGTACATGTAAAAATGGAAGCTAAATTTAATAACACATACTAGAACTAGTCTAGACGTCTACATAAAACATGATTTGCAGGTCTACTTACGTTATAAAACGAATTTCAGAAGGGTGAGAAGTACAGAACCGTAAAATATGTAGGAAAAAACAATATAAAGTAATCGGTTCTTGTATTAACGCGATCTTGAAATAATCTTAATTCCCCCCCCCCCCCCCCCCCATGAAAACCCTAAAATTCCCCCCTGGGGGGAATTCCCCACCAGTTGAGAACCACTGCTCTAGTGCTCCAACAAGCCTTAAGCTAAATTTCTTCTTACATAGATACACCTCTGTATCATAGTTGTGCAGACCCAATTTTTATTTTACAACAAGGGAAAGAAAAGTCCGGCACAGGGGCCAAATAAGGCCCATGAAATCATTTGGTCTGGCCCTGGCAAGGTAGAACCATGGACGGGACTCAAAATTCAATAAATCTAGGAGCTTTTTTATGGGAACATAAATTCATATTAAGCGAATCATAATAATATTGAGGGACCAACAATGAATCTCCATTAGACAGGACAGACATGTTTGACTAAATATAGCAGTATAATTTTTAAGTTGATAATTTTTATGGCCTGTGAATGATTTTATAAATATCCAAAATGGCCCTTGACAGAAAAAGGGTTCCCCACCCCTGTTTCACAATATTACAGGTATTCTACGCATATCTTTCAGGAAATGGTAATCTTTCATGCAGTAACTTTACTGAAGCAGCTATGATCAAAGCCTTTCTGTCCAGCAGTATACTTTACTAAAGCAGTTATGAACAAAGACTGTGTCAGTCAGTAAACTTTATTAAAGCAGCTATGAACAAAGGTTGTGTCAGCCAGTAAACTTTACTAAAGCAGCTATGAACAAAGGCTGTGACAGCCAGTAAACTTTACTAAAGCAGCTATGAACAAAGCTTGCGTCAGCCAGTAAACTTTACTAAAGCAGCTATGAACAAAGGTTGTGTCAGCCAGTAAACTTTACTAAAGCAGCTAAGAACAAAGGCTTTCTGTCAGCCTTTACTTTACAAGAGCAGCCATGACAAAGGCCATCTTTCATGTAGTATACTTTACTAAAGCAGCCATGAACACACAGTAAAGGTCTCTTTCACATGCCTTGATGTACTGGCCATATGGTGCTAGTTTCACATTTGTATAGACCAATCAGCCAACTGATGTGCTAGCTTCACATTTGTATAGACCAATCAGCCAACTGATGTGCTAGCTCCACATTTGTATAGACCAATCAGCCAACTGATGTGCTAGCTCCACATTTGTATAGACCAATCAGCCAACTGATGTGCTAGCTTCACATTTGTATAGACCAATCAGCCAACTGATGTGCTAGCTTCACATTTGTATAGACCAATCAGCCAACTGATGTGCTAGCTCCATATTTGTATAGACCAATCAGCCACTGATGTGCTAGCTCCACATTTGTATAGACCAATCAGCCAACTGATGTGCTAGCTCCACATCTGTATAGACGAATCAGCCAACTGATGTGGTGCTAGCTCCACATTTGTATAGACCAATCAGCCAACTGATGTGCTAGCTCCACATTTGTATAGACCAATCAGCCAACTGATGTGCTAGCTCCACATTTGTATAGACCAATCAGCCAACTGATGTGCTAGCTCCACATTTGTATAGACCAATCAGCCAACTGATGTGTTAGCTCCACATTTGTATAGACCAATCAGCCAACTGATGTGCTAGCTTCACATTTGTATAGACCAATCAGCCAACTGATGTGCTAGCTCCACATTTGTATAGACCAATCAGCCAACTGATGTGCTAGCTCCACATTTGTATAGACCAATCAGCCAACTGATGTGCTAGCTTCACATTTGTATAGACCAATCAGCCAACTGATGTGCTAGCTCCATATTTGTATAGACCAATCAGCCACTGATGTGCTAGCTCTATACATTTGTATAGACCAATCAGCCAACTGATGTGCTAGCTTCACATTTGTATAGACCAATCAGCCAACTGATGTGCTAGCTTCACATTTGTATAGACCAATCAGTCAACTGATGTGCTAGCTCCACATTTGTATAGACCAATCAGCCAACTGATGTGCTAGCTCCATATTTGTATAGACCAATCAGCCACTGATGTGCTAGCTCTATACATTTGTATAGACCAATCAGCCAACTGATGTGCTAGCTTCACATTTGTATAGACCAATCAGTCAACTGATGTGCTAGCTCCACATCTGTATAGACCAATCAGCCAACTGATGTGCTAGCTCCACATTTGTATAGACCAATCAGCCAACTGATGTGGTCGATATCATGCCGGCCTCCTTTTCTTCCCAAGACAGCTCCTGGAACCCATTTTAGGCTGAGAGCCCAGGTCAATTTAAAAAATCCACCTGAGTGAGGATTTAAACTCATGACAACCGAGCCAGCAAGCAAGCATGTTAGCCACTGCGCTACTGTGTCTTCTTTATTATATAAAAACATGGAGACCCCTCCTCCCCCCCAAAAAAAGATGTCGCTGGGGTACACGTGATCCCAATGTTGCTTACATTTTCCAGAAGCTTGTGGGCAATACCCGGTGGGAATCCCAGCTTGTCTGTTTCAGTCTTCATAACTCTAAAAAAGTCAGTCCTGCAAAGTAACGAATAAATAAATATATTATGTTTTAAACGTGCATCGATCAAAGGCAAACATTAATTAACAGGTATTTATTGGATAGAATAGATAATAATTTATGATTGGTTTATTTACATTAATCATGAATTATTTTATTTGGTGTTGAGAAATCGATGAGGACGGTGTTTTATAGCCTTTTGAGACTGCATGGGGATTTCTGACGTCAGATAAACTCTTTTCCACCCACACTGGTATATGCTACTCAATTTGCTAATTTTCTTTCCAACCTATGTAAGTTGCTTGGCACTCATGCTAGAATTAATTGATAAATGCAGTTTTATTTGGTGTACACAGAAATTATTCTTTTACAAATGGAGCAGGTAAAAAACTATGGCCATAGCACGAACAAAGAAAACTCATTTCATGAATTATTTACTTTTCCATGTAATCAATATATGTTAACCTATTTGTCCATTTGACAGTCTATCTATACTATGCTGAGGTACAAGGTCCAATAGTCTGGTTCTTTGATCATATTTCTCTAAAGTTTCAGAGTTCTTATTATACTTCACACCACCTCAGCTCAGGTGGCCCAGAAATCACCCCTGATTTAGTTAGTCGACAGATCATCCTCGCTGCACATCGAACCATTCAGTCCATAAGTGCTTGGATTCCTTCCTCAGTAAATCCCACAGCAAGTAGCGGCTCACTGCACCAGTTCTGTGTTGGTTTATCAATCTTCTTTGGCTTCCTGAGTAGTGTTCTTGTTTGGCCACGAATCTTTTGATTTGCTGTTCTCGCAGCCTGACCATGGTTATAAATTCAGTCATCACTTGGTTCTCGAACACATCTTACTCCTCATAGAGCATTCAGAATGTCTGCCTGTTCCATGGCTCATCCGCCTTCCACAGTAGCCCTACCTGCAAGCCTGTCAGCCTGCTCATACCTTTGTACACCCGCATGCCCTGGTACGAAGATGAAACTAATCTTTGCCAGCCAAGACCGCTCCAGAGACAGCAACCACTCTCTTCGGATCCACCCCATCTCTATCCTCTTGAGCATGCTCACTGAGTCGCTAAGGAAACATGCCCTATTGAATGTCTGTGCCTCGAGCCATGTTATTGCTTTACTTACTGCCATGACTTCCATAGTCAGGCTACTTGTGGTCTCAACAAAAGCACCAGATTCCTCCTTCACAATTCTCCCTCTGGCCCGCGCCGTGAAGGCCCATGAGCTTCTCACACGTCGGACGGCCGACCCGTCTGTGTAGATGACAGCATCACCGTCTAACGAATTCTCAAAAATCAACGCTTGTACTTCCGCCTCCACAGAAGCCGTATTTTCTTGTCTGCATTTTCTGTCTGGCTGAATGCAAACTGAAAAGAACGTACAGAAATCTGTTGGCACCTGTACCCACTTCTTGCCAGGTTCTAAGTCCTCCATTGAACACACCTGTTGAAGAATGTCTTCGGCTTGACCCATCCACAACCTTCCTCTTTTTAACCTGCTGCCCTTCACCTTCCTAATTTCACTACGCAGTGGATGTTGCAATTGCGTTAATTCTGAGGTAGGCACGTGCTCTGCAAATTCGTATTCTGTCTTCAATGGTTGGAAAATCAAGAAGGTAGCGCATCGCCCTGCATGCTGTATCTCTTGTACATCCAAGAATAATGCTTTTAGCTTCATTTTGTATCATTCCATCCTTTCTATCTGTTTACGGCTGAGAGTCAGGATTGCCATCGCATACTCAAAAACTGTCTTAGTGGCCTCAAAAGGGTACCTCAATTGAGACTACGGCGTAATAATTTAATGTCACAGCGCCAGTTCAGTAGTTTCAAAGAAGCAGAAAGAAAGGGAACATATGCCTCCTACCCCTCCTAGTCCTACACCAAGACTTAGAAAAACTGAGGCCGACAAATATTACAGTGAGCACATGACATTAAATGCAGGTGGGTGAAAGATCGAGTCTTTCAGTAACCGAGCTATGAATGTAAAAATTAAATTTAAAATGGAACCGATCATCTTTCTTAAATAAACGTATATTTATATGAGAAAGTAAGACAAGAGAGCAAGTAAAATAATAATTTTTGATTTTAATAAATCAAGATGGGAGAAACCTAGAATGTATCGATGCAAACGTGAAAGGGACAAAACCCGCGGTAAATACCTTCTGTAAAGAAATCCGAGGATGACATCAAGAAAAGGTGCGACTTTGCCTTCATTTTGTAAAATCCCGAGCAGCGCAATATCGTACTTCTCGTACTCTGACGCCATTACTTGTTGGTTGTAGTCTGGTACGTATGTGTACAAATTACCTCCACTTGAATTGTTTTGTTGATTTTAGACAAGACGCTTCTACATTTTTAGTAGTCTATTCCATACATTTTTAGAAACCGATCTTATGCTAAGAAATATAACGAATCAATACATAAATGTACCTCACATTCCACTTCAGTTTTACCTTACATTTTACTGTCGTTTTACATTAAATTCCACTTCAATTTTTCCGCACAGTCCACTTCAATTTTACCTCACATTTCACTTCAGTTTTACCTTACATTCCACGTCAATTTTAATTTACATTCCACTTCAATTGTATTTAAATATTTCCTTACATTTCACTCCAGTTTAATCTTACGTGTTACTGTAGTTTTACCTTACATTCCCCTTCAGTTTTACCTTCAATTCCACGTCAATTTTAGCTTACAGTTCACTTCAATTTTATCTCGCATTTCACTTCAGTTTAAACTTACATTTTAATGCAATTTTACCTACATTTCACTTCAGTTTTCCTTATATTTCACTTCAGTTTTACCTTACATTCCACTTCGCTTTACTAATACCCTACTTATTAGTTTCATTCCTTTACTGTAAAGGTTTTACAGGACCACAGCATTTATTGACTGACTATTCCAAGGCACCAGGGCCGGGTTATATACTGGCCAAGACCTATTGACACGTCCTCGTCGAGCGTCCTGGGCAACAGGTCCCTTCGGGGTCCTGGCTAAAGTCAGTAGGATCGCCGATTCCTCCGAAGTCGGAGAGTGTCTGCCTGTACGGCGAGGAACCACCAGTCTGCACACCAATAAGCCAGACATGGGACAACGGATACTCACGCAAAACTCAGGTCCTGTATGACATCACACTGATGTTGGACAACAGGATGTCTTCATCCGACATACAGGACTTCGCGTTGGAGCTCAAGCCAACGAACACAAGCAAGCAAGCAAGCATTGGCTGACTAGGATTTACTATGCAATTTTATGTTGTACGATTTCCATTGCTTTATGTCGGCCGACGCCTCATACTACTACAACTAACATTGCTGCTGCTACTGTTATTACTACTACCAGTACTGCTACTACCGCTACTACTTTTGCTACTACCATTACCATTACTACTACCGCTACCACTACCACACTTTTGCATAATGCCGCAGCCAGAAAATCAACATAAAAGTCCTCCACGGAAAGTACAGTTCATCGTCAATGGAAGTGGAAGTCACTAGAATACCAGCAGCTCTTTGCGACGGCAAGGTACAAGAGGAACAAGATGAGATGAGTTACTATTGTTGTTGAATATGGAGCCAAGATATCCACAATTTGTGACAGACGCCTAACTTGGCGATTGTGCTTGCTTGCTTGCTTGCGTTCGCTGGCTGTGAACTCCAGCGCGAAGTCCTGTATGTCAGATGAAGACATCATGATGTCCACCATCAGTATGATGTCATACAGGACATGAGGTTTGCGTGAGTATCCGTTGTCCCATGTCTGGCTTATTGGCGTGCAGACTGGTGGTTCCTCGCCGTGCAGGCAGATACTCTCGAAGATACTCTCCGCTTCGGATGAATCAACGATCCTACTGACGTTAGCCAGGACCCCGAAGGGTCCTATTGCCCAGGATGCCCGACGAGGACGTGTCGGTAGGTCTTGGCCAGTATAGAACCGGGCCCTGGTGCCTTGGATACACCTCTGAGCCCCACTTGGCGGTTGTGATCTTTGGATGGTATAAAGTTTTGTCCGTGGATATTATTATTTTTTTTATTTTATTCAAATTCAGAAAAAGAATTTCTTCTTCTTCTTCTTCTTCTTCTTCTTCTTCTTCTTCTTCTTCTTCTTCTTCTTCTTCTTCTTCTTCTTCTTCTTCTTCTTCTTCTTCTTCTTCTTCTTCTTCTTCTTCTTCTTCTTCTTCTTCTTCTTCTTCTTCTTCTTCTGTGTTTATCGGAGGTTTTTTTTTTTCGGACGTGATTGCGTTGTGCCTGTTTACAGCAGAGCTGTGTTCTTGCGCCGTTAGGCCGACACATCCGACTCCTGCGGGCATTTGTTGACCGGGTTAGCCTTCCCGGGGAAAACGAATTTAATTTTCACTTTGTCGCTTGACAGGCCGGTTCTGTGACGAAGGAGTTACCGGCGCAGTTCTTTATCCCGCATAGAGCGTTCGGAACACAGCTGTGGGCGATTTGGCAGCAGACCGCCTTGCGTTGGTGTTCATAAAATTGTATGAGTGCCAATCGCTCAGAAAGCATGACAAACTACTGAACGTAAACTTGCCAAGAAAATACAAACAGCCAAAAAATGCCGATGTCGACTGCGACATCCTGTAAAAGAATTCAACTAACTTTTAACTCTTGACAAACAGAATCAACTCTGCCAGTTCTATAGCGTATAGCATTAACTGAGAGGAGAATTGTGTCCAGTTCTGGAATTTGATTTCCACCAATAACGAATGCACAAAATTGTCTCTGGTCTCTTCATGTATATGTTTCTCGATACTTTTTCTGTAAGTATATTGCACACATATGGAGAGAAATTACAGCCCTGTCTTCCTCCCTTTTGCACTTCAAACCCGTTTGATGATTGATGGATTGATTGATTGATTTAGGAACCGACATCACAGCATTCGGGGCATTCCCATAAGCGCTCCGTCCCCATCCCCAGAAGCCAGCGAAGAGTTCCAACACCAATAGTACCAGTAGCAATCTGATTATATTCTGTCTTGCCTTTCCTCTGAGCGTCGAGCGTTGGCCAGATCCCCTCGTTACTCCTCGCTGCCTCATTCTTGCCAGACCATGGTGATTCATCTGCTCCTCCATGTGCTACCACAAGGACGCAACCATGTCTGCCTTGTCATGCATCAATACTCTACCAAGTTTTGCCGAGCCAGCCAATCTGTCCGCCTGTTCATTCCCCAGCACACCGGCATGCCCCGGAGAAAAGATCCAGGTGATGCTTGCCACCCGTGACCTTCGAAACGAAGCAAGCCACTCTGCACGAAGCCTGCTTGTCCTTACCCTCCTCAGCATGCTTTCTGAATCAGTTACAATCACGATGTCTGTATTTATCGTGTTCTCCATCCAGCGGAAAGCTGCACCGACCGCCTCCACCTCCATTCTTAAGCTAGATGTTGTGGTATCGTACGCCAGGCTCTCCTCGACCCTTAGCTTTTGCTAAGAATCCCCAGGCACTTCTCCTACCTCTCAACACCGAACCATCTGTGTAGATAGCATCTCCCGGGCGAGCATTATCCTGAATTAGTTGCTGGATTTCCATTTCCGTGGCCCCTGCTGGCCATTCCCTGCACTCCCGGCTCAATGTGATTATAACTCTGCACAAGTCTGACTGCTCCGCTGGCACTCTGACCCACTCCTCTCCTCGCCTAATGTTCTCCAAGATGCACACCTGTCTGAGCCATCCATGATTTCCCTCTTATCAGTCGCTGACCCTTAACTGCGTCCAGCGCCTCATGCAGTGGGTGGTCTGTGTCTGCAGCTACTCTGAGGTATGCCTTCGCCTGCATGACGTTGTGCCTACCAGCAACAGTAGGCAGACCAAGGATGTAACGCATACACACTACTGGGGTGTCTCTGGTGCATCCCAGAATGACCCGCATAGCTTCATTCTGTAACCCGTTTGATGTTTCACTGGCTCCTCTGACTGCTTCTTGTTGATCATAATATAATGGTTCTTGGAGTCTCTGTGGCGAAGTGGTCAAGCCGTTTGACTCGTGCTCCGAAGGTTGTGGGTTCGATTCCGGGCCGCACCCTTCGGTTTACGAGTTAAATGTTTCTTAGACTCCTGTGGGTCATCGCTAAAAGCTACGGAGTTCGTGCTTTGTGCGACGCTTTCCGTGCTGCGGAAAGAGACCGAGCCATATGGGATCAAACCCGGTGCAATGAAGTCGACCATGTCGACTTTTAAGCGACTTTTAAAAAAAATATAATGGTTCAGTTAAGTGGATCAAATGTGCTGTAACCCTCATATCACGCATGATGTTCCACAATTTCTTATATTGAACATAGTCAAAGGTCTTACTATAGTCTACGAAGCAAGTATAAAGATCTGTATTGTACTCTCCGCATGTCTCAAAGATGGATGTAATGGCGAAAATATGGCGCCTGGTTCCTCTGCCCTGTCTGAAAACTGCATGTACTTGCTGTAATTAATATTCCAATTTATTTCCAATCCTGTTCATGACGAGTCGCATTCAGAATTGGGATAGCATGACTTATCAATGCGATGGTACGATAATTGGTGGACATTTCTTTTATTTGGCTGGGGAATGTAGATTGTTCTCCTGTCTATTCCTCTTTTCACATTGGACAGTGGGGATCATTTTGTGTCATATTCTCTGGCACAGTAATGGAGCATAATGGGGACGACCCGTTGCAGTGAAGTCGAAACCTCGACTAACTAACTAGCTAACTAGATTGTTCTCTTCCGTGCTTTGGGGCAAATAAGGTTATTTCAGATCTTAACACACAGTGCACTGTAGACAGTGGACGCTGGCTTCTTCTCCTGTCTGGATTAGTTCCGCTAGTATATTATCACAACCCGGTGACTTCTCCTCCTTCGGACTTTGTATTTGTGATCGGTCTCTAGTTTGACAGATCTCATGTCTTCTTGTAATGCCAATAACAAGTTGCATTTCTTTTTATGTTACTTCATTGTTATATTAGAGCAGTGGTTCTCAACCTTTTTGGCCCGTGCACCTCTTCACCCCTTTCGTATTTCCCCCATATTAACCCCCCCCCCCCCGCCCCTACACAGTATATGTAAAAATGGAAGCTAAATTTAATAACACATACTAGAACAAGTCTAGACGTCTGCATAAAACGTGTTTTGCAGGCCTACTTAGATTATAAAACGAATGTCAGAAGGGCGGAAGCACAGAACTGTAAAGTGTGGAGGTAAAAACAATATTAAGTAATCGGTTCTTGTATTAACGCGATCTTGAAATAATTTAATCCCCCCCCCCCCTCACCCCGGAAACCTTAAAATCCCCGGGGGGGGGGGCAATTCCCCACCGGTTGAGAACCACTGTATTACAGTGTTATAAGGGTTACATCGAACTGTATTGTTCGTGCTCCTTTTATCCGTTTCTTTAGTTGTATCTTGAATATGCCATATGTAGTGAGCTAAATATTAGTTGTATTATTGTTACTTATATGTTGGAGTCTACTCCCGTTAGCGTCATTGTCGATGTTATAAATGTTCTCTCTCTTCGCGGTGTTAAAATGCACTAATCAGTCTTGTTCCTGCAGCTCCCGTAAAGTGAGGTCCAGGTGTGGAGCCTTCTTGGATGTTGACTACAAAGGGTGTATGCGATCGAAAGACTGCTTTTAAGACAACATTATATTAGTTTCTCTCCCCTCTCTTATTTCGATCTCCAATACCATATCAGCCTCTAGCTCTTTCTTCCTCTTCCGTTCTTTCAATTCCAACTTTCGCGTTGAAATCCACCATCCCTATCACTATGTCTATTTTTTTTTAATTTCACCTTTTCTAATAACCCATGTAGACAACTGTAAAATTCCCGAATTTCACCCTCTACTGCTGCAGTTGGCACATACACTTGTTTAGTTGTGATGTTCCTCTTTCTTTGTTTTAAGTCGGAGAGTAAGATGCGGGTTCTGCCACATAACTAGTCTACCAACTGACAGTATACCACAACAAGCAATGATGTACAGATCAAATGGAACCAGAAGAAGAGACCGACCATGTAAACGATGGACAGCGGGAACAACACAATCCATGGAAATCTCGGTATATGAAGTCCATAAACGGTCACTCTCCCGCTGTTTATGCTTTACCTCGACACCGCAAGGTACAAGATGAGATGAGATGACTGAAACTTCTTACATTTCAGTTTCCCAGCCCCAATTCCTTCTTTAGCACAATGAGAGAGCTTTCCATTGTACGTAGTACCGTCAAGTTTGCTGCCTTCATCTCTACTACCCATACAATCTTCGCCACTGGTCCCTTTCCCAATTAGCATAAATCTGCAGGGCCTGGGTATCTCACCAGCAGATCTTTAATATTCCTTATCGACTTTTATTCTGAGAGTCTTGGGTATGTAATGAGGTAGTTCTCCCTTGCTTTCCAAATCAACATGGCTTTGAACAGCGTTCCCAGTCTTTAGCAACCATTTAAATTGCCAGAGTAAGTGAGTAACCGGTTCTGTGGTACTCTCGCTAACACCAAAAAGTGCCCCGGAGATGTCCACTTATCCCAGTGGATACTCGGTTCCCAGAACTGCGTTTGCCACATCGTAGTGTTTTTCACCGTGACGAACTGGTTAAGCCGTCTCCCTTGCGCTTCGAACCCATACCCCGTTATACAGTTCACGATTGAAATTTCCTCGGAGACTCCTGGGGTTGTTGCTGGAGCTACGGAGTTCGTTCTTCATTCGACAGGGCGACGATAAGATGTGTAATGGGTTGGCAGTTGGTACGACAAAATTCAGTGGCCGAACAGCCATCTCAAAGTATTACACACATGTATGAATGTATACGTATAGTAGTCGTAGTAGTAGTAGTAGTAGTAGTAGTAGTAGTAGTAGTAGTAGTAGTAGTAGTAGTAGTAGTAGTAGTAGTAGTAGTTGGTGTTGTAGTTGAAATAGTTGTGGTAGTAGTAGTAGTAGTAGTAGTAGCTAGTAGTAGTAGTAGTAGTAGTAGTAGTAGTAGTAGTAGTAGTAGTAGGTGTTGTAGTTGAAATAGTTGTGGTAGTAGTAGTAGTAGCAGCAGCAGCAGCAGCAGCAATAGTAGCAGTACTTTCAGTCTTCTGTTCCATTAGTTTTCCTAGACTCTTTCGGACTGTAGCTAGTAGGAGGTAGAATATTCGAAATTTCTTTGGAATAACTCTTTGAGTGAAAAGACATCGATTGACTCCTTTCTATGGGAATTTAGTGAAATTCATCTTCTCATCATCATGTGTCGTGCCATGACCCAGAGTTTTCATGTATTTTGCCTCATTGGGTTGCAATGGATTCTTCTGTCCAAATGTCTTGTATATTATACTAGGCGGACTGGTTCTGAGAAGAAAGCTAATTTTTATCACTATTTGGAATCTATTTTAAGAATCCTACAGGAAGACAGTGTCTTAGTTTCAGATCGTTATAACTAAATGCTCTCTTATCTAAGATGTCAACTGCTAGTATTCACTCTGAAATATTCCCAATGATGTTATTCACAACAAGACTGAATTATCAGGAATAGGAAAGATTATCTTCAGTGACTTTCTCAGTGTTTTTCTCATATACTCTTACATCTTCTCTTTTGCAATCTTTCGGATGAAGGTATTAATTAAAGTTTCTTAGTTAAATTTTAATAAGGTCTTGTGACTTCTCTGAGTCAGCGTTGAGCTTGTTCCGTGATGTGTCTGTTGTAAATCTTGTCTTTGCCTAGTCTGGATGGCTCATTTTGTCTGAACAATGTATACTGTTTAGTTTAGTTTAGTTAGTTTAGTCGATGGATCACCATCACGCCACAAGGGTGCAACCTATAAGTGCTCCGTTTTCCTCCTAACTCAAATCTGAGTCTGGAGAAACTCAGCTCAGTGCACGAACTCCGTAGCACCTGGCGAGGATCCTGAAAATACTTTGGGTAGGTTTTTAATGCGAAATTTTGCCCAGGCAGCGCCGTTAGACTACTCTTTTCGATTTCCAACTGCCCTGCCAAGGGATTTTTTACGTGCGCAACAATACACACGGGCGTCCGATCTCACTACCTAGAGACGAGGGGAAATTTTATTACTAGAAGTTCACGTGAAAAAATCCCGGTCATCACCTGGACCTGGACCTGAACCTGAACCTGAACCTGAACCGGGACCTCCAGCACCCGAGGCGGACAACATACCTCGAGACCACGCATCCCCTGCTGTTATACTGTTACACTCAGTCTTTATATTGTGAGGAGGTGTGTCTGACTGTGGCAATAGTTTTTGCATGTCTGTAACTCTAGTGTTGGGGTCGGAGACTCAAGTGTGCTAAGATAATTATTTTGCCGTAATAAGGAAGGAAGGCATCTTTCCGGGAGGATCGACAGAAGAAAGGACCCTTACCTCTTGTATTGTTCTGTAGTCGTCAATTTATTACGACGCTTGACGGCAACAGTAGAAGACGATGATGAATTATTTTTAATGTAACTATTGTATAAATAGTATTCCTGTGTGCTTTCAATTATTTTAAATGCTATTCTTGTATGACGTCATTACTTTATATGTCACTCCTATATACCGTCTATCTTGAAATGTTCTAACTGGCGCCCCCTGCATCCTGCAATCTTGGGAACCTTGTTAGGACATGACGCTGATAATGGCATGAGCGCAGTCAGGTGAGCGCTCATTGCCAGCGCTCGACGTTCGCTACGGGATGGAGAGACTTGACACCTATTCACAGTGTACACAGGCCTTCACAACGTGATGGTGCTCACATTTCACATAGCCACAGCAGGCTCCTGCTTGGGACTTCTTGTTTGTTTTTGTTGTTTTATGTGTGGATGCAAGTGTTCTATGTGTGACAGCGGTCACGTATGCCCGTGTATGATAGCGGTCACGTATATTCTGTGTATGACAGTATGTCCTGTGTATGATAGCGGTCACGTATGTCTTATGTATAACAGTGGTCAAGTATGTCCTGTGTATGACAGTGGTCAAGTATGTCCTGTGTATGACAGTGGTCAAGTATGTCCTGTGTATGACAGTGGTCAAGTATGTCCTGTGTATGACAGTGGTCATGTATATTATGTGTATGACAGTGGTCACGTATGTCCTGTGTATGACACGCACTAGCATTATCACATGCCTCATCGGAATGTTTACCAAGGAATTTGGAATTCCTTATTGCTGAAACACATAACTGGTTCTCTAAATCATCTGCCAGACAACAGCAATACAATAATTTATATAAAGCATTAAATGATAGTTCGTCACCACTGAAAATTATGTCATATTGCAAAACTAGATTGTTATCTATTCAACCAGCTGTTGAAATAATTGTGAATCAATGGTTGGAGTTGAAGACACACTTCGAAATAACAAGACAAAGTGTAAAGTGCTCATCATCATCATCAAGTGCCGTGCCAGCTGGCGTAGGCGTTCATGGCTCTCCACAGATCTCGGTCTTTGGTTTTCTGGATCAACTCTGCTGCTGATATTCCTCCATGCCACCGTCTCAATCCATCCAGCATCATTTCTCTTGGTCTGCCTCTGCCTCTCTTCCCCTCGATCTTTCCAGTTGTCACGATATTCTCCAATGCCTCTCTTCTCATCACGTGACCGAAGAAAGATGTTTGTCTCTGTCTTATTGTTGTATATAAGTGTTCTAGTTTCATTAGCCTGTTTCAGGCAGTCATCGTTAGTTACTCTGGCAGTCCAAGGAATTCGCAACATTCGTCTCAGGAACCACATCTCTGTTGCTTCTAATTTCTTCTTACTTTGTTCATTTACATTCCAAGATTCACTGCCATACAGCAAAACTGGTTCTACATAGCATTTCAGCACTCTCTTTCTTACATTCAGTGATAGTGACTTATTGCACAAGATACTCTTCATTTTCTGAAATGCGGCTTTTGCCTGCCCTATTCTGCTCCTAATCTCTGTTGTACATCTTCCATCTGATGTTATAAATGCCCCTAGGTATCTAAAATTATTCACTTGGTTAAGGATTTTTCCTTCTATTTCTATGTCACATTTTGGTGTCACCATTTTCTTTGATATTACCATTGTTACTGTTTTCTTGATATTCAAGGAGAGTCCTTTCCTTGCACCCTCTGTTACTACAACGTCAAAAAATTGCTGTAGGTCTGTTGAATTATCCGCCACCAATACTGTGTCATCTGCATAGCGTATATTATTTATATTATAACCTCCGACTAGTATTCCTGGCATCTCTTTGATCTCTCTCATTATTACTTCGCTATACAGGGAGAAAAGATCTGGTGACAAGACACACCCCTGTCGTACTCCTAGCTTTATCTGTTCGTAACTACCCTCTTTATTTCCCATTTTAATTGCTGCTACTTGGTTCCAGTAAACATTCTTTATTATTCTTAAATCTTTTCCATCAATGTTGATATCTTCCAACATTTTAATCAGTTCATCATGTTTTACTTTATCAAATTCCTTAGTATAATCTATGAAGCACAAATATATGTCTCTCTGTTTCTCTATTGACCTTTCTATTAGTGTCCGTAATGTATAAATTGCATTGTTTGTGCCCTTTCCTTCCACAAATCCATACTGTTCTTCACTAATTTCCATTTTTATTTTCTTTTTGTTTCTTCTCATTATGATTCTGAGTAGAAGCTTAGTGATATGGTTTATGAGGTTAATTGTACGAAAATCTTCACAATCAATTGCTCCTGGTCTTTTTGGTATAGCTATAAATACAGATTTCAGCATATCACTGGGTAAATATCCACTACTGTAAATATCATTCAACATTTTGGTTAATATATCTACTCCAAATTCTCCCAACACTTCTAATTCTTCTATTGTGATTTCATCTGGCTCAGCTGTTTTTCCTTTCTTCATACGTTTCATAGCGTCAGCGACTTCTTCTTTCAGAATAGGTGGACCTTCTAAGTTACTATCTTCTGTTAATTCTTCCCTTTCTCCGTCATATAATTCTCTTATATACTCATTCCACCTCTTCATTATAGCACCTTCCTCTAATAATATCTTTCCTGTTTTTGATTTCAAACACCCTGTATTTATTCTTATTTTTCTTCCTGTAAGCTCACTGATTTGTCTGTACATATTTTTTGTATCATTAATGGAATTTAATTCATTTTTTTTTGCATTGCTCGTTTAACCAACCTTCTTTAGCCTTCCCACGTTTATCTTTTAATTCTTTATTTATCTTAGAGTATTCCTGTTTGTCATTTTTACTCTGTTTTCTTTTGTCCATCAGTTTTAAGATTTCTTCATTCATCCATTTTTTCTTAGCTATTTTGCCTCTCTCCGGTAATACTTCTTTGCTAGTTTGATGAATGGAGTCCCTTAACATTTCCCATTGTTCATTTATATTCTGTATTTTAGCTATCGCATTGTACCTATTTTTCACAGTCACTCTGTATTGTTCTTGCAGTTCTTTATCTATTTTCAGAACCTCTTTATTAAGTCTCATGTTCTTAACCATTTTTTTCCCTCTCTTTAATCTTACTTTTATTTGTCCACATAGTGGTACATGATCACTATTATAGTCAGCACCAGGCATTGTCTTTACATTAATTAAAGTATTTCTAAATCTTTTATAAATTAGTATGTAGTTTATCTGGTGTCGTATTTTCTTATCAGGGCTTTTCCATGTGTACAGTCGTCTTTTATGGTGTTTAAACCATGTGTTTCCAATTATAATATCATTGATATTTGCCCATTCTATTAGCTTTTCCCCTCTTTCATTTCTTGTACCTAAACCATAATTCCCCACTACATCCTCCATTTTCCCCTTTCCTACTTTTGCATTAAAATCACCAAGTATTATTTTTATTTCTTGTGATCCAATTTGAGCCATCACCATTTCTATTTCGTAAAGTGCTACACAGCTGAAATATTATATGGAATGTACAGTGATGGGAAAACAATGGCATTCCTTCTCGTTTTGCCCATTCTAAGTGAAGTGCAAAAAGTTAATAAACTGTTTGAATCTAAAAATGTTGATAAAGTTAAAATTACTTGACGATCTCACTTTGCTATTTCACTCAATTGGTAAAAGACTTATATTGCCAATTTCTAAAGTTGTTTTGTTCACTTGCACTATAGAGAGCTATTTGGCTCCTAAGCCATACATTGGCACCTTTCCGTCTTGACAGACGATAGTTTGGTACATTGTGCTTCAAAAAGGATTAATAACTACGATCCATGGCGGTGGCGGGTGTGGCTGGTAAGGCCAATTCTTGCTGCAAATGTTTGCCCACAGTAGATGCATGTGAAAACATGGTCATTTCCACCATTGTGCACCATCTTACGTCTCTCACGCTCTGTGTGTGCTTTATCTGCAATCATTTTCTCCTTTGTCCTTATTCCATTTCTGATAGTTGCCCTCCATGCAACACGTTCAGCGGCGACGTGCTCCCAATGTGCATTATCAATGCCTGTATCAATCATGTCCCGCTTACACACATCTTTGTATCGTAGTAGAGGCCGCCCCTGAGATCTCCTACCCGTCTGTAATTCATCAAAGCCGGGAGTGCAAGGAGTGGCCAGCAGGGGCCACGAAAGTGGAAATCCAGCAACTAATTCAGGACAATGCTCACTCGGGTGATGTGATTATCTACACAGATGGTTCGGTGTCAAGAGGTGAGAGAAGTGGCTGGGGGTTCATAGCCAAAGCTAATGGTCGATGTTTGGGGCAGGAGAGCCTGGCTTATGATACTACAACATCCAGCTTAAGAATGGAGGTGGAGGCAGTCACTGCGGCTCTCCGCTGGATGGAGAATACGACACACACACATCGTGATTGTAACTGACTCAGACAGCATGCTGACGAGGGTGAGGACGGGCAGGTTTCGTGCGGAGTGGCTTGCTTCGCTTCGGAGGTCACGGGTGACAAACATCTCCTGGATCTTTTCTCCGGGGCATGCCGGTGTGCTGGGAAATGAACAGGTGGACAGATTGGCTGGCTCTGCAGAACTTGGTGGAGTATTGATACATGACAAGGCAGATGTGGTTGCGGCCTTGTGGGAGCACGTGCACACCTCGGAGGAGCAAATGGATTACCATGGTCTGGCAAGAATGAGACAGCGAGGAGTGACGAGGGTATCTGGCCTACGCTCAACGCTCAGAGGAAAGGCGAGACGGACTTATAATCAGATTGCTACTGGTACTATTAGTGTTGGAACTCTTCGCTGGCTGCTGAGGATGGGGACGGAGCACTTATGGGAATGCCCCGAATGCTGTGATGTCGATTCCTAAATCAATCAATCAATAAATCAATCACCAAAAAAGATGTCCTTTGGTATTTGTGACGGGACAGCCCCGGCAGCATCCGAATGACACAAGTTTGAAAGGAATTAAAGAGCCCACAAGAATTATTCTATCATTCTCTAAGTAAAATAATAATTGTCCACCAGAAAATAATCTAGTCCCCAACCAAGGAATAAGGAAAAACTAACAGAGATTGCAAACAAGAGAAAATTACATTTTGACCACGCACGCCCCATCATTTCTGTAATGCTAGGTCTGAGACAGCTTTGATGTCAAGATCAAACGTAACACCCAGACACCACGGCACCAGTCGGCGGCGGCGCTATCAAAGGTTGAAAACTCATTGTTTTCAGTAGAAGGGAAGAGAAAGAGGGAAAAGTGTGAAATCTGGGCTGGGGACGACATGGATACATGGCGGTTCTACTCAGGGGAAAACACGGCAATCTAATGCAGGCCTAACACCTATCTAAAAGTCCAGACTTTGTGGAGCCGGGACGTCTGTAATTGCCACCACAAAGGAGCAACTAGGACCAGATGCTTAACATCTCACTGCAATACGGGCGGCAAAGTAGGAACACATGGCTGACACATTTTGCCAGCAACCCAGGAAGGCGGGTGTTACCAGCAGATTGGAATGTAATGATGCAACTGCATCGCCGCCAAAGCATGTTTCATTGTTTCAGGAATGTGGCAGGGCATCGGTAAATTTGATTGACAGATGAAACTACCCTTCACAGGAAAGGAGGAGGGGTGAGAAGAATTTGGCACTTAATCCATCTAGGTAAATCGTCCGACATGAAAAATAGGTGGAGCTAACAGGAACTTGGACATAGTAATTAGTTAACGTGGAAACTAGCCAGGGATGAAGAGAATAAAACTACGAGCAGTGGCCAGCAAGACTTCAGACGCATTCACAATAGCGTACCAGGGAAGCCGGAATTTTAATTTCTGGTGAGAGATTACCCTCTCGTTTTGTTACTTCGATACAACGTCGTATGACAGGATTTCCTAGCTAAACCCAGGTAATACCATTATTCTGATTAGTTTGTCTGCTAGTCTGAAGGCTTGTGTAGTTTCCTGTTTCTACATATTCTCCCAAACTTTACACTGGTGGATTTTCTTTGTACTTAATGTTCCAGTTCTAGCTTTCCACTGAGAACTATTTTCTTCTTTCATTCACCACTTGGTTGTCTGATTTGTTGTATGTGATAATTTGGAGAAATCCATTATCCAAGCTACATGAGCGTGTGGCTTATGCATGTACAGGAGATACATTTAGATTCATCCTGTATGATGTTAAACATTGGGGAGACTGACTACTTAGGAGAAATTCCTGAGAGCTACCAGTCTCTTGATAGCGTCCAATTAACATTGATTATTTGGACCAACACTTTGAGTGCCTACCAAGATTATGGTGAAACCACTTGGTTTGAGGAATGGCACCAGTTCACCTTGTCTGCATGATGTCTGCATGAGGACAGACATGACTTAGGACATTCAATATCCCAGACAGATTCAGGGAAGGCATTTAATGTTCGACAGGACTGTGCGACCAGCCCTTCCGACAAGACAGTATGAATGAATCAAAAAGGGAGAAAGTAAGTGAGGTGAACTTATATGGGAAACACTCCATTACACAAATGTATATGAATATGTATGTTTTGAGCTATAGATGTTCTAAATAGTTTTATTAATATATACATATATATATATTTATTTATTTAGAACTGATATATGTTTATGTAACATGCCATCATATATATCATCATACCATCATATATTATGACTTGAATGTATGTTTATATGAATGTATAGACATATGTGTTTGAGATGTGTAGACGTAGATACTACCCATCTCCGTTCGTTTCATTCCAGATCTCTTAGGAGCAATGGACAGTCAACAACCCATATCAGGAAGTGACTTAGCCTTGTGAGGGACCAATTTGGACTCCTTCAATCTGACAGTGAACTGCGTCTCACTGGGGGAAGCATGACCTATGTGACCTCTTAAGTTACGTATACCATAATATAATCATCATCATCATATGATCATCAATAGCAATAATAAACACAGTTGTTGTATTTTAAAACTCAATTTGTCCGTATAATTCTAAATGTTTATAAATGTTTGTGTAGCGTATCAAGTACACACATTATTGTATCATTTAGTGGGGGTTCACACATATTGTCCAGAAGTGGGAATCTATGTCCGGGAGGTATCTTGCCTATGCAGTCATAAGTAACCAGATTACGTTGCATGTCTTAACTCCTCCTTTCTCACTTCTGGTGATACCAAGTACAGCCAAATCTATATAGATATATTCTATCTTCAACGAGCCACTTCTTGGCTGTTTTCTTGAGTATCAGGGACAGTGTCTTAAATCAGCATAACAGACATTTGTTCCACGTTTTCTCTCTGTGATTAGTCAGTGGTAATTAGTCCCTTCTGACAGAGTTAGGGGATCTCAAACTACATCCAGAACTAACCACCAGTAGAAGAAAATGATTTTGGCTGAGTGGTTGCCCATCTGGGATCTAACACCAGCCAGTTGGTGACAGTATTCTACTATCATCCATCCTCCTAACGTGTCCTATCCATCTAAGTCTACGAAGACTGAGCATGGAATAAACCGTCATACAACCTGATCTTTCCAATACTTCAGTATTTGTGATGTTGTCTTGCCACTTAATGCCTAGTATTCTTCGGAGACACCGCATATGAAAGCTGTTTAAACGTTTCTTTTGGAGTGAGTAAGTTGTCCAGGTTTCACTGCCATAAAGAAGAGTACTAAGGACACAGGCTTGGTAGACGAGGACTTTTGTTTTGGCAGAAAAGCTTCCTGTTCTCCCAGACTCTTTTTGCTAACATGTTCATTGTTGTTGCTGCCTTGCCAATCCTGATGTTGATTTCCTGATCGAGGATAATTTGCTATTTACCTCTGATCCTAGATATATAAAATGGTCTACTTATCTCCAGTTCGGCGTCGTCAATAAAGATTGATGGTACACCATGTGCACCTTGTGACATAATCTGTGTCTTCTTTTTGTTAATTATTAACCCAAATTCCTCCCCCGATGTGTCTCCACCTTGCCGTGGTGGGGGAGCTTGAGTGTCCCGTTGACCCCATGTGCTTGCCGATGGGTGGAAACTACATATCGGACAGCGTATGGGATAGGGACCAGACTAAGAGAGACACAACCTGCTGCTCTGCAGGAGACTGAGGATAGCAGTCAAAAGTTTAAATCAGGCGCATGAAGGCAAATCTTGTTTCGGACAATACTCTAAGGCTCTCTGTCGAGGGTTTAGGCTGAACGCCTCTAAGCCACAGACCCTCGAATCTGAGAGTCGGGCCGATATCCACCTACCGAAAAATTGGAATCGAGATACTGAGCAAGCTACATGCCCAGTTCTGACACTTGTTTGAAGGCTCTCAGCTGAGGGATATGTTGGATTCCCGGATGAGATGGCCTGGCCGTTTCTCACTGACTGCTGCACGAAGGTAAGGTGCTGAGCCGGCAGCACATGTAGCCTACCTCGTGAGCGAGTACAAAAAGTCAGTAAAATGCCCCAGTCGAAGGAAATGGTTACGAAAACTGTCTGTATCTAACTCATAGAGAGTGTAGATAAAAGTGGAGAAACGTCTCAATAACGCGAAATGGAACGCACGGCGAGCGAACCTATTGCGTGGTCCAAAGTCAAAAGCAAAAGCTTACCGAGTGGATGTCGCCCGCAGTCTGACCGCCCCTGGAGCTCACTTGAGCGACCAGTGGCAAGCGAGATGCCCAATACATGGAAGTGAGGAACTAAAGCAGCCATGAGCAGGACGTGGCAACTCCTCGGGTGAGCCCAGTCTCGGAGCAATATGTGCCGGCTCTGCAAGTTATGGAAGCCTCCTTGGATAGCGAGGGACTGCCCATTGTCTGCCCCTGCCTTCCCTTGAGGGCCGACCGCGATGTCGTTGGTCGTTCTATCTTGACCAGCTGAGATGTGGGCGACATCACAACAGTCTAACGTGCCTCGAAATCAGAGGAAGGTTAACCTCATTAAAAAATGCCCGCCGGAAGTCGGAAGTGTCGTCCTACGGGTGGCAAACTAAAAATTGACACTACGCAATTACGTCCGAGTGAAATGTCTCGTCCGAATGTCTCTCGTGCTAGGAACAGCTCTGACTACCTAGTTTCCGAATGCCGCTCTTGTTCGGAACAGCTCTGACTAGGTAGTTTTCCGAATGTCCGCCGTGCCTGGAACAGCTCTGATGGGTACAGGGACAAGCACATGTCCGAAAACTCGCTTAGTGGAAACCAACCGCAGAGCTGACTGGTTTGTGCAGGAACGGCCCAGGGCGAGCGAAACTGCCCAATATATTGAAGTGAGGAATTAAAACAGCCATGAGCAGGACGTGACGATTCCCTCGGTAAACCCAGCACCAGAGCGTTATGTGCCGGCTCTGCAATTATGGAAGCCACCCAGGATGGCGGAAAATGCTATGGACTGTCCCTGCCTTCACTTGAGGGATGACCGTGTAGTCTTCGACTGTTCCAACTAGACCAGCTGAGATGTGGACGGTACCACAAAAGTGAGAGTCTCCCAGGATTGCTAACCTGGTCAAAAATGCACGCTAAAAGTCGGATGTGTTGGCCTGAGGGTTTCGACCCGAGGGTGCCTAACCAGACACACCGCAAATCACATCTGAAAAAATCACTCCGGATGAACGCAAAGAAGAAGAAGAACCCAAATTCAGAACAAGCATTGGAGAATTCAAATAGTAGATGTTGTAATTCTTCCTCAGAGTGGGTCGTAATCGCAGCATCATCCGCAAAAAGCAACTCTCTGATTAGTACCCTCCTAATTTTAGTCTTGGCCTACAATCACTGAGCATTATAGAAGCCACCATCTGTGCGTGAGTGAATGTATATACCGTCATCCTCATCACGAAAGGCATATTTCAGTAGAAGTGAAAAGTATATCCCAAAGAGGGTGGGGGATAGTACACAACCTTGCTTAACTCCACTCTTGATTTCAAACTCTTCTGAAGTTGAGCCATCAAACTTGATTATACCCTTCATGCCTGTGTGGAACGATTCCACAATGGACAGAAGAGTTGGTGGGCAGCCAATCTTCTTTAGTGCTTTGAACAGACCCTCACGACTGACCAAATCGAATGCCTTTGTGAGGTCGATGAAGGCAATAAACAGTGGCTGATTTTGTTCCCGGCATTTTTCTTGCATCTGTCGCAATGAGAATATCATATCAATGGTAGACCGGTTCTGACGGAAGCCGCACTGTGATTCGGGGTAGACTTGATCTCCCAGGACTTGAAGTCTGCGCAGAACAACTCTGGCAAATACTTTCCCAACAATACACAGAAGTGAGATACCCCTATAGTTGTTACAGTCGCTCCGATCGCCCTTGTTCTTGTACAGCGTTATGATGTTTGAATCTTTGAAATCCTGCGGGACTTGTCCTTCTCGCCAGCATAGCTCTATTAGCTGGTGGATCTGTAGAGTGAGTGTGTCTTGCCCGCTTCTGATTACCTCTATTGGAATCCCATCCTTACCTGGAGCCTTGCCAGATCGCAAGTTCATTTATAGCACACTTAACTTCTGTTATGGTGGGAAGTGTGTCCAGGTGGTCAAGAGTTGGCAGGGCCTCTATGGCGTTGAGGGCATCATCCGCTAGCTTGGTCTCACTTGAGTAAAGCTCTAAATAGTGCTCGACCCATCTATCCATCTGCTGTTTCTTATCAGTGATGATTTCTCCAGTCAAGGTTTTCAGCGGTGCACTTCTTTTGATCAGTTGGACCACAGGCTTTCTTTATCCCTTCATACATGCTTCTGATGTTTCCCTTATCACTTGCGATTTGAATGGACTCACATAACTTGATCCAATAGTCATTCGCACACTGCCTGGCAGCCTTTTGTACATCCTTCCTAGCTTGCTTCAGCTCACTCAGAGTGTTACGCGTTGGTCTTTCCTTGTTTCTTAAGAGAGCTATCTTCTTTTTATCAATCAAGGGCTGCAGTATCTGGCTGTTTGCCGCAAACCAGTCCTGCCTCTTATGATCCACAGTGCCGTAAACCCCTACCGCTGTTTTATAAATAGTTTCCTTAAGTTTACTCCATTTATCATTTACTATACAATTTTCTGATGTATCAGTGAAAGCGTCTTCAAGTTGCTGTTGAAATTCAAAGCACTTTCCAGGATCGTGAGTGTTAATAATATTAATCCTGGGTCTAGATTTGTGTTTAGCTGTGTAGATTCTCTTTGGTCTCAGTCTAACCCTTGTAACAACCAAAGAATGATCTGTATCACAGTCAGCACTGTGGTAACTTCGAGTTAATGATGTATGGTTCAGATGTTGTCTCCGTGTGATAATGAAGTCCAGCTGATGCCAATGGCCGGATCTTGGATGTTTCCATGTGACCTTACGCAGCTCTTTTGTTTTAAAAAGGGAGTTTGTAATACATAGGTCATTTCTAGTGCAATGCTCCAGCAGCCTTTGCCCATTATCATTCATGCGACCGATGTTGTATTTTCCAAGTCACACTGGCCATGAACTCGAGTCCTTGCCCACACGAGCATTGAAATCACCGAGCATATAAATGTAGTCGGATTTTGGAACTGCCTTGATCACAGAGTCTAGCTGCTCATAGAACATATCCTTCACATCATCAGAGGAAGCGAGTGTCGGTGCATATGCAGTGATAATGGTGGCAAATCCACAAGAGGTTGCCAAGCGCAGGGATAATAATCTTTCATTACCTCCAGCTGGGATATCAATCATTCCCAGTAGTGAATTCTTCACTGCAAAGCCCACACCATGTTGCCTTTTTTCTGCCTGCCCTCTACCCTTCCAAAAAAAGGTGTAATTGTTTTCCCTGAGTGACCCTTCCTCAGCGAGGCGAGTCTCCTGCAGGCCAGCAATATCAATGTTAAGACGATTGAGTTCAGCATCAATCACAGCCGTTTTTCTCACATCGTCAATATTTGTCAAGTCAGTGGAAAATCCTGGACACATGGTTCTTACGTTCCAGGTTGCAAGCCGTAGCTTGAGGTTTCTATTATTCTTTTTATTAGTACCTGGTGCATTGGTTTTACAGCCTGCGATTCAGATTTTGTCCTAGCCCCAAGCACCCATTGAAGCAGGCAGGCTGTGGCGGATCAGCACCCAATTGGCCGGGGGCTGCCCAGCTTGAGGCGGGCGGTAGCTGATCAGTGACACCTGTAGGTGTCTCCCACCGTCAGAGGCAACGCGTGGCGCCCCATGTCTACGCCAACTGACAAGGACTTATAACCCGTAACAGTTGCCTCTCGCTTTGATTCCGAGACCGGTTAAGACCAGGGATGGAGTTATTGCCTCTCCATAGCACAAAGCCTGGGCTAAAATAAAGAAACCATGTGTTGCCCATGCAGCATGATCCCTCTCTCGGCCTGCCTAGTTCACTCCAGAGGAAAGTTAACACCTATACATCTGGAACAAGACAAGCTGCAGAAGCTGCCGGATCAGCAAAGCAATGCTCTAACTGTCCGCCTGTCGGAGCTTCGATCCTAGACCAGCTGCCAACCAAGGCTTAGGGCCTGGTCTGCCCTGCCATGACTATTTTGTCTTTGGGTTGCATTTCCTCGCACCAGGATAAGGCTTGTACCCTCCCAATTGCGCTCTTCCGCCCGAAGCCGTTGGCACAATGTGGGGTGTCGGGTTTGGTCAGCGCCGCCCAACATTCGGCGCTGACAGAAAGCAGGTAGTACCGTCTACTGTCATACGGTAGCTCAGTCATATCTGACTAAGACCTGACTACATAAGCCATACCTGGGATACCAAATCGAATAAACAATTGATGGTGTAAAAACAAAAGGACTGTTAACAGAAAATGAAGAGAACAACTTAAGAAAGCGCTGTCAAGATTTTATTGTCTCATTATTCAAGCAATTGAAGCAGAGACTTCCTGAAAATTTAGATGTATTGAAATATATTTCACTCTTTTCTGTTAACAACATACTTAAGCCAGTAAAGGACATACCTAAATATTGTCAAGTTATTAAATTTTTAGGGGCTACTGATAATAGTGTGGCGGAAGCAGAATATCAGTTAACCAAAATAAATTTGGTTGACTGGACAACCAAAACAGAAACTGAAGCTTTTTGGAGTGAAGTAAGACAATTTAAAGATGCCACAGGAAACAGTCCATTCTGTAAGCTCTTTGAATTTGCGATGTCTGCCATGATACTACCCCATTCAAATGCTGATGTCCCCTCTGCCGTGCGTCCACCTTGACGAGGTAGAGGGGCTTGCGCGTTCCAATGACCCCAAGAGCTATGCCGACGGTAGCACTGCTACTGGTAGGGTCACCCATGTCGGACAGGTCAAGGGAGAGGGACCAGACGAAGTGACGCACAAACCTGCTGCCTTGTAGGTAGACTGGGGACAGTCAAAGGCTAGGGAAAGCATCCCGAAAAGTGCTTGTCGAAATCGGATGTACTGAGCCACAAGCTTGACAAAGAAGTGCAACGTAACTTTATCATTTCATGATGCCACAGATGAAAATTAATCGTTATGGTGCTAATCCCGTGAAGTCCCATCAGGCGGTGATAGTGCCGGGCCCCCTGCCTCGAGGGGGTCCACCCATGACTACTGGTGGTCACCTTCCCCTGTGCTGTGGAGTCAAGGCACAGAGGAGTAGGTTAAGAGCTATTGACCAAATACCAAGGACACTCAACATACTACAGTGGAATGCCGAAGGAGTTTATAACAAGAAAGAATCCCTGACACAGCGTCTTCATAAAGATAGAATAGATGTGGCATGCATTCAAGAGACACACCTCAATGCCAATCGCAAATTTTCAGTCAGAGGATATCAGGCCACACGTTTCGACCGCGAAGGACATAAAGGAGGAGTTCTAATACTTACACGAAATACAATACCTTGCAGCGAAGTATCTGTGATCTCTGACAACCAAACAGAAATTATAGGTGTTGATATAATGATAAAGGACGTGAAAATAAGAATCTACAATCTGTATAGCCCAGCAGATAAGGACCTTACACTCTCAAACATGAAAATAACTGACACAAACTGCATTATTGTCGGAGACTTTAATAGCCGTTCAGAAAGATGGGGATACCCAGATACTGACAAAAGAGGAGATGAATTGGAGGACTGGGAAATAGACTCAAATCTCCATCTACTCAACAAAGCGGATGACACACCGAGCTTCTACTCCAGAAGATGGCTTACCACTTCTACTCCAGACTTAGCTTTCTGCACAGGAGACATCCTCCACAAAATCGATCGCCATGTGCTGGACCAATTAGCAGGTAGTGACCACAGACCAATCAAGCTTGTAATGAATATGGAGTATGTTCCACAGGAGCAAAAGCCCTTGCCCCGCTGGAATTACAAACGAGCAGATTGGGACAGATTTGCCATACTAACAGACAAATATTGTGAAAACATAAATACACGATATGGCAACATAAAGCAAATGGTGGAAAGTCTAAACAGAGCGATAATACAGGCAGCCACTGAGTCCATTCCTAGAGGAGCGAGGAAAAATTACAAACCATACTGGACTGAAGAACTACAAAGTTTGGAGGACAAAGTTGAAGATGCCAGGAAGACAGCAGAGAGAGAACAAACAATTGAAGCGAATATCTCTCTCAAAGCCATCTAAGCAAAATATAAAAGAACAGTAAATCAAACAACAAGAGATTGTTGGAGGGAAAAAACAGAAAACCTGAATTTTGACAGGGATGGAAACAAACTATGGAAACTAGTGAAAGCCATGAACAATGAAGGACCTAGAAACAAACAAATAACAATTAAACAAGGAAATGCCTTGCTTACAGGAAAAAAGGCTGCAAATGCACTAATGGAACACTATGCAAATGCAAACCACATTGATATTACAACCGAACAGAAGAAAGCAATCAAAGACAAACAGATACATCATAGAAATACAGAGACAGCAGCAGAATATATGATGGCAAATCTAACAATGGAAGAAATGGAACAGGCAATGAATACCCTAAAAAAGAAGAAATCACCAGGAAAGGATGGAATCACAAATGAAATGCTAATAGGACTAGGCAACAAGGCAAAAAAGAAACTACTAGCAGTCCTAAATAACAGCTGGAAGAGAGGAATAGTCCCACAGGCATGGAAGGAAGCTATACTAATACCAGTCCCAAAGAAAGGAAAAGACCTGGAAGAACCAAATGGTTATCGACCTATCAGTCTACTTAGCTGTGTAGGAAAATTAATGGAACGCATTATCAATGGCAGGCTAACATGGCATCTGGAAGAAAACAAACTCTTAACACCACACCAAGCAGGATTCAGAAAGTACAGATCCACTGAAGATCAAATAACCTATATAGCTCAGGAAATAGAGGATGCCTTCCAAGAGAAAAAGCACACACTAGCAGTCTGGATAGATTTAGAAAAAGCATTTGATAAAGTATGGAAGGAAGGACTGAAAGTAAAACTGCAAAACATGCATGTTTGTGGAAAAATGTATAAATGGATCAGCCACTACCTTGAGAACAGAACTGCCAGGACAAAAGTACAAGGACAAACAAGCAAAATGATGCTGCTGGAGCAAGGTGTCCCCCAAGGAGGAGTTCTTTCACCAACATTATTCCTAGCATATATAAATGACATCACAGAAAATTTTCCAGCCAGAGTACACACATCCTCCTTTGCAGATGACCTAGCCATATGGACATCTGAAGAATATATTAGTACAGCTAACAGCAGAATACAGCAAGCCTTATTAGCGCTAGAGGACTGGTCAAAATCATGGCTAGTGAAGATAAGTGAGGAGAAAACAACATGCACAGTGTTCTCCCTCTCAAATAAAACTCAGCAACCTAAGCTGGTATTGAATGGAAAAATATTGCGCCATGAAGAAAATCCAAACTATCTAGGAGTCACCTTTGATCGTCGCCTGACATGGAAGACACAGGTTGAGAAAAATCGAACAAGAGCAAGGCAGAGAATGGCAATCATGAAAAAGCTTGCTGGTACAACGTGGGGAGCAGATGAGAAAGTTCTCAAGAAGTTATATACTGGACGGGTGAGGCCAGTACTGGAATATGGCATTGCAGCTTGGGCAACAGCAGCTAAGTCAAACTTTAACAAAATAAGTAGAGTCCAAAACCAAGGAATGCGAATCATAACTGGAAGCCTGAAGACAACGCCTATTAATGAACTAGAAAAGATCACTTGTTTACAACCAATGCAGGATAGAAGAGATAGCAGAGCCCAGCAACAAGCAGAAAAATTTAGAAGATTGACAGACCACCCTATGTACAACAGATTTAATGGTTTTGGAAAGGGAAGACTGAAGCGTAGCAACTTTGTAGAAACTGCAAAACGAAGGATTAGGGCAGATCCTATACTTAACATATCAACAGTCAAGCCCATACACAATGCACACAAGTTCCCAGCTTGGAGACAGCAGCAACTGCCTGAGATGATAGAAAACATTCCTGGTATTGAGAAAAAGAACACTCAGCATGAAACCGAAAGAAGAGAAATAACCCTAAACTACATAAAAGAACATTACCCAAGCAGGAATTGGACCCATGCATATACAGATGGATCAGCCAAAAATTCAATAGAGAATGGAGGAGGAGGAATTCTCCTAAATTTAAAAAATGGAGTGAAAAAAACACATTCAATGGCAACTGGAAAATTTTCAAGTAACTTCAAAGCGGAGGTAGAGGCTTTGAAAACTGCAGCAGAAATGCTCCTGATGGAGGAAAATAAAGAGAAGCAAATAGCTATCTTCACAGATGCAAAGTCAGTTGTCTCAATACTGAAGAGCAATAACAGCACAGAACTAACTGACCTAAGAGCAGCACTCCATGGTCTATGCCAGAAATCCAAAAAAGTTGTAATACAGTGGATCCCATCACATTGCAGTATACCTGGAAACGAAGAGGCTGACAGACTGGCAAAAGAGGGCGGACGACTACCACAGCCTGACATAGACATAACCTATAATGAGGCAAAGAGGTTGATAAAAAGCACTTATAGAACCAAATGGGAATCAGAGCATCCAGGCCATCAGAAGGATGATGCATATTACAAACTCGACCGAAGAGAACAAGTAGCAATCTTCAGACTCCGCACAGGACATAACAGGCTGAAATACCACTTGTTCAATAAACTAAAGATAGGAGATACCGATGAATGTAATTGTAGAACTGGAAAAATGACAGCAAAACATTTGCTGCAGGATTGCCCAACGTATGCAGAACAGAGAAAGATATTTTGGCCCACACCTGCTTCATTTGAGGACAAGCTCTATGGAGATATCAACAAGCTCAAGTTGACCGCAGCTTACTTTAACTGCATACAGGTTGACATTTAAAGGTGCATGAAGACCCAGAGGCATGAAATGGAATATTGCTTGGATAGCAAATCCATTATGTGGAAAGTCCAAATCGAAAGCTTGCTGTGTGGGCTTCATAAAAGGTGGAAAAGTGTTCTAGTGGCACGAAATGGAATATTGCTTGGATAGCAAATCCATTACGTGGAAAGTCCGAATCAAAAGCCCATTGTGTGGGCTTCATAAAAGGTGGAAAAGTGTCCTAGTGGCATGAAATGGAATATTGCTTGGATAGCAAATCCATTACGTGGAAAGTCCTAATCAAAAGCCCACTGTGTGGACTTCATAAAAGGTGGAAAAGTGTCCTAGTGGCACGAAATGGAATATTGCTTGGATAGCAAATCCATTACATGGAAAGTCCGAATCGAAAGCTCACTGTGTGGATGTCATCTGCAGACTGCATACTTCTGGTTTCCGGAAGAACAGCCTATGGTGAACGGAAGGCCCAATATACGGAAGTGAGGCTAAGCAGCCATGTGCAGGACGTGACGATTCCTTGGGTGAGCCCAGTACCAGAGCGCTATGTATCGGCTCTGCAAGTATGGAAGCCTCCTTGGATGGCGGGGAATGCCCATGGTCTGCCCCTGCCTTCCCTTGAGGGCTGACCAGGATCTTTGGCTGTTCTATATGGACCAACTGGGATGGGGGATAACACCACAACAGTGAGAGTCAAACGTCCTAAGAAACCCGCGGGAAGGTTAACCCGGACAACAAATGCCCGCAGAAGTCGGATGTGTCGGCCTAACGGCGCAAGAACGCAGCTCTGCTGTAAACAGGCACAACGCAATCACATCCGAATAAAAAACTCCGGATGAACGAAGAAGAAGAAGAAGAAATGCTGATGTAGAAAGAGTCTTCAGTGCTATGAATTATATAAAACTAAACTAAGAAATTGCTTTTCCCCGACGTATTCATGCATAAAGTTAGGAAGACAATATAACCCGAAATTGGAGAAGAACAATGTTGGTTTGTAGAAGGCAAGGGTACGGTAAATACTGTGTGTATACTGAGAACAATAAATGAACTTCTATAGAAGTAAACTAAGATCTATATCTTTGCTTTATTGACTACACAAAGGCTTTCGATAAAATGAGACATGTCGACATGATAAGGATGCTTGAAGATCCACAAATTGATGGAAAAGACCTTAAGCTTGTAAAAAACATATATATGAAACAACAAGCTGCCATCAGAATTGAGAACGATGTAGGCCAATATCAGCCTATTAAAAGAGATGTGAGACAGGGATGTGTAATTCTCCAGATTTTTTCCCCAGTACAGTGAGAATATTTTCAGAAATATAGAAGATATGGAAGGAATCAACATTGGAGGACGATACATCAATAACATTAGATATGCAGATGATACAGTCTTGATTGCAGACAATGAACAGGACCTGCAACATTTAGTAGATGCAGGGGTTGCACACAGTGAACAACTATGGTTAGAACTGAATAGTAAGAAGACACAGATTATGGTCGTCACTGGGAAGAAGTAAATGGGCATATTCTTAAGCAAGTGAATCGATACAGTTATCTCGGAACAGTCATAACATCTGATGGGAGATGCCTCGAAGAGATTAGAACAAGAATTGCCATTGCGAAGGTAGCCTTTTGCAAGATGGAAAACATACTGACCAATAAAAAGATATCAATTGAAAAGAGAAAAGAGTGTTGAAGTGCTACATAGAACCAATACTTTTGTATGGATGTGAAGCGTGGACAATGAGCAGCCAAGCTGAAAAACATCTGATGGCTGTGGAAATGTGGTTTCTGAGGAAAATGCAAAAATACCATGGACAAACAGAAAAACCAATGAACAAGTCCTTCAAGAAACAAATAAAGATCGTAAACTGATTAGAGACATTAGACGTAGACAATCAAAATTATTTGGGCATATTATGCGAAGAAATGACTTGGAGAACTTGGTGACAACTGGCAAGATCGAAGGGAAGAGACCAAGGGGAAGACCGAGAAGTAAATACCTGGATGGCTTGGCAGCATGGCACGTTCGAGACAGGAACACGGAGCTGATCCACGACTCTGGTGATCGAGTGAGATGGCAGAACATAACCGAGCACGCTTACCGGCATGACACATGATGGAATGGACGCATGCATCTATGGACATGTTTCTCTACATGTCCTTTAGTGTTGCAACATGACACAGTTGATTGGTCTCTGTGTAGATTTGTCCCTACCGTGAATCGCTTTTTCCCGATGCATTCATTTATGGACATGTCTCTCTGTTAAACCTCGAACAGTTGATTTCGTCTCTGTGTAGATTTGACCCTACCGCGAATCGCTTTTTCCCGACGCATTCATTTATGGACATGTCTCTCTGTTAAACCTCGAACAGTTGATTTCGTCTCTGTGTAGATTTGTCCCTACCAAGAATCGCTTTTTCCCGACGCATTCATCTGTGGAAATGTCTCTATGCTACAACTTGAGATAGTTGATGGGTCTCTGAGTAGATTTGTACGTCCCATGAATTGCTTTTTCCCGACGATTTCATCTATGGACATGTCTCTGTACATGTCCTCTAAAGTTACAACTTGAGACAGTTGGTCGGTCGAAAAATGGCGGCCGTTAGCCGGTCGTTGAACTAACTGGGTTGCCTTATGCAGTAATGAGTGGCTGCTGATTTTCTAGTGACTGCCGCTTCCATCGACAACGAACTGTATATTTTTCGTGGCGGACTTTTGTGTTGGCGTTTTGGCAGCGGAATCATGCATAGTATACCCGTGCGGGCTGTTGTTTTGTCGAAATGTCTGCCTGTTCCACTTTTCACATGGAGTAGTGAGGAGCATTTTGTGTGATGGTCACTGGCACAGGAACGGAGCATAATGGGGAGACCCTTTGCCGTGAAGTTTAAACGGCGACTAACTAACAGTTTGTCGGTCTCAGTTCTTCTATTTGTTTTCTAAGTGCAGCATGCATACGACGGTAGAACGGCCCTTCGTTTTGGCGGGAAACCTTCTGTCCATTCATAGACTTTCCTTCTTCTGTTTCTTGTATTGAGGTTTTGTCATGCATCAGTGCATGAAAACCTTTTTCACAATTTGTAAAACGTTTGATCTTGCGAAAGGGCAAGGTAATATTTTCTAAGGACGTCGTTCTTTTGTTTCTATCGCTACCTAAGTTGACTTTAATCGCGTATGATAAATGGGATTTCATGTTTTTTGTGTCTTGTGTGGTCCTTGTAATTGCCTTGTTTGTGGCCGCCTTAACTTCGTGTGGTATTCTGCTATTAGACTTCATTTCCTCCTTTCTTGGTTCACTAGTCTGTGGATAAACACAAACATATTGTATGAGAAAATACAACATATTATTTATAGTTTTATTTGTGTTTTTGTTTTTTGTTCGCTCTATTTGAACTCAAGCATAGTCCATTCACGTGCTACTACGTCTAAAGCACTGGACTGATTTTTGCGTTTGGATTAGCTTTCCCTATTACCAGTGTCCCTCGCCATCAGGTGAACCCACTCCGACTTCTGACGTACTTATAATTTACATCCCAAAGTCAAGGACGATAAGTTAATATATTAGTTCAGCTGACCGGTGTAGGGGTTGAACTCGCTACATCGGCATCAGCACACCGGAAGTTAAAGAACAAGCGAGCGCTCTTATCCATTAGACCAATGGTTCTTGATTCCATATTTAAAATGTTAAGGCAACAATCAGTCTCATGCATTAAAAGTAGTAGCTGGTGTATGGTCTATGCTTGAGTCCAAAGCCAGCAAAAATTTTAAAACAAAAATGGAATCAAGAATCAATATTACGACACCCGCGACATTCTCACACGATCTCAGACTCATGTTTCAGTAGCCAACGAAGAGTTCCCATGCTGATGGTACCAGTAAAAGTTTGATTGAACCCTCATTCCGTGTTCCTCTACGCGTCAAGTGTCTGCCAGGCCCTCTGCTGTATCCACTTCTGTAGATGTGGGTACTTTGTTTTGCTGCTTTTCCTACTCGATCCCAAACAGCCTTCACCACATTAGCCTTGTCGTAATATAGCTCGCTACTCAAAGGAGTGACAACAGCTAGTCTATCAGCATGTTCATTTCTTCTCACGTCACAGCATGCCCTTGAGCAGAAAATCCACGATATTGTCTTGACCTTTTAAATAGGGAAAACATTATCGCTCGGAAACCGTTAAAAGCTAATGAACATATGCTAATATAAAAACCAGACAATGGAAGTGGTGTAGCCGTTATGAACATTGAAGACTTCCAGACCAAGAAATATTAAGACCAGACAATGGAATTAGTATAGTTCTCATGGCCAAGTGACACATCAGACCAAGAAATATTAAGACCAGACAATTGAAGTTCTGTAGTTCTCATGTACAAATCAGACTTCCATACCAAAAGTAATCAAAGAACAATAATATGCTGCATGGGTAGGGAATGGCTTCATGTTGCGATGCCCACATTAACTCATGAGGACGTGGTTGAATTAACCCTCCCCCACCCCAATGCCAATTTCCCCCCTCCCAAAGACACCCCACCCCCGAGAACATTAGTTTTGAAGGGATGAAAAAAAAAGGTATTCCTTTATAAGTGTTATGTGCCTCAAAGTAATTATAAAGCAATTTTAAAACAACATGAGATTATATATTGTATTTTCATCCACTCGGCGTGTCATTGGAAAACATTCCATGTGCAACGCGTGGCACGCACGCCGTAGGTTGGCGACACCTGTACTAACACGTGACCATCGTTCCGACGGCAAGCGTGCTAGCCAGCTGGCTTACTCGGTACTGGAAGTAAAGCAACTAGTGTCATTTTTGAGAAAAGTGTTCCAATCCATCATCAAGTGAAGAGTTATTTTTATAGCGAGGATACAATCAATAGATTGCACGGTGTATTGTCTGGCACTTTCCCCTGCATCTCGTCGGGGGCATCCTGCAGAATTCACACAACATAAACTAAAGCAATGAGACAAATCATTCAAGCCGAAATATACAATACACACATTTCCATGTTATTGAAATTTGGTACCGCTTTCGCGCATCACATCCACATTTCCGGTCTATATGTTATAACAATACACGCGATATTAAAACACACACGTGTTCATTCAATAACAAGGGAAAATATTAGAACTTGTAAAAAATATTTTCATGTTTTTTTGTGTGGTTGCATCGGTGTGTGTTTGTTGTTTGTGTACTCACGAAGGTTTTGGCCTCTGTGTCTATTTTGTTTATTGTGATTGTGTCCTAGTAAGCCTTAAGGATTCTAATTCTCGTTTTTTTAATATGACTCACACATTCCCAAGGTAATTTTAATTGTCTACCACGCACAATTTTGAACTATCACGTATTTCAAAACAATGTTTTCCCGTAGTGAATTTGAATAACGAAGACACAAACAATAGATTGCACGATTTATTGCCTGGCATATTTCGCTGCATCTCGTCAGGTACATACTGCAGAAATCACACAACTTACGTGAAATTAACTAGATAAATCCTTCAAGTTGAAATATACACAATTTCGCACAGTAATGTCGATTGTCTACCACGGTAATTTTAAGCTGACTAACATGTCTTTCTGTTTACACAATTCTGGCTTGCGTTGATAGATCATAATTGCTTCTGCAAATTTTATTCTATTGTTTGTGTCTTCGTTATTCAAATTCACTACGGGAAAACATTGTTTTGAATTTCTCAAACGTCGCCTCCCATTACCAACTGTGAAGCGATTGGATGGATTACTCAAGCTGAAGTGTAAAATATCGCTACAGGATTGTCGATTGAGATTTCTCGAGGAATGCCTAAGGACGGGGATATTTCCTCACCGGTATTTCAGATCTCTGAGGACGGACAGAATATGTCCGACAAGAAAAAACCTGAGACGACTGACAAAAAACCAGATAGAAGAAACCCAGTCCAAGCTGGCCAACTTGAAGCGCACACACAGTTCTGCCTACTACGTCACCCAAGAATTGAGCTTGTATGGCTACTTAAAGTTCACTAAATTCTGTACAGAAGGCAGTGTACAAGGTGAAAATCGCAGAGAATGCTCGCCTCAACAAATCACTGAGCACTGAAAAGGTAACAACGTCAGTACTAGACAACCCAGAGAAGTATGTGACGAACTTATCGTCATACGTACTCAACAACATTGAAACAGAGGCCCTTGCATACGGATTAAAATTATGCATAAAGCCTAAACACATCAATCGTGTTGAGTCGCAAGCACAGTTTGAAATGTTGTTTGATCAAGTCTCCAAGTTATCACCTACCTCTGCTGAGTCGGTCGGGTGGCTGAAGGCCAAACTGGTAGATTTAGAACACCAGTATCGTACAAACACCCTCTAAACAGACGTGTCCGCTGACCAACGAACACCTTACTGCCTTAAAAGCGTTAAAGGCTAACAAAACCCTCGTCATACTGAAACCTGACAAAGGGAGCGGTACAGTACTGATGGACATGTCAGATTACCAGAGAAAAATGGATGTAATATTGTCAGACGAATCCAAATTCAGGATAGATCAAAAAGTAAACAAGTCGGAGGACCTGGATGCTATAATGAGGAAAGAGATCCAGTCACTTGTGAATGCGGGACTCATCAGTGAGGCCACTGCAAAAACGCTCACACCACGTGGCTCGCACACTCCTCAGATGTACGGTCTACCCAAACTTCACAAGCCCGGCATCCCGCTAAGACCTATCCTGTCCATGGTTAACTCTGCACAACACCGAATGGCGAGATGGTTAGCCGAAATGTTAAAGCCAGTACGACAGTCCTTCGATCCAAAAATACTCAGAGATACATTCCAACTGGTGGAATTATTGGATACTATGGACATAAATAACAAACACATGGCATCCATGGATATAGCCTCCCTATTCACTAACGTTCCATTAGAGGAGACAGTGAAAATAATAAGGGAACGCATTGAAGACAAACAACTAAAATTAGGCATACCAACACCTATTCTGGAGAGGCTACTACTACTATGTACCGCCAACATCCAATTCAATTTTCAAACTAAGTCATACCGCCAAATTGACGGAGTGGCCATGGGGAGTCCTCTTGGTCCTATTCTAGCGGACATCTTCATGGCACACTTAGAAGAAAAGAGATCCTCAGACATCAACAACTTGGCCTTTTACCGGCGTTATGTGGACGATATACTAATTATCACCACAGACGAGCTACAAGCAACATCGTTTCAGGCCACAATGAACAAGACGCATAAAAACATCTCTCTATCTATGGAACACGAACACAACGAAGCGTTACCGTTCCTAGATATTCTAATGAGACGTAGAGCAGACGGCACAATTCAAAGATCGGTGTATCGCAAAGAAACATGGACTGGCCAATACCTAAATTTTCAGAGCTTCACACCTGTCCAGTACAAACGGGGCTTAGTACGGACCTTGTTTAGACCGTGCTAGAAAGATATGCACCCAGGACACACTGACAGAGGAATTTGAAACTCTGAAGAATGTCTTAAACCTGAATGGGTACTCCACAGGATTTATAAAGCGCCATTGCCAACAGCCCAAACCCAAAGCAGACGTAACTACAGTCCCTAAACTCAAGGTATTCATCCAGCTAACCTTTCGAGGGGATGACGTAATGCAACGTCTACAAGACCGGCTTACTACAGCAGTAGGTCGAACATTCTGTGCGGCAACTCCAGTCATTAGATGTAAAACCGTACCCATTCCTACACCAACAGTCAAAGAGCCTGTTCCTCTGTACGCCACAAACAATTGTATTTACCAATTCACATGTAGATGCCAGGCCGTTTACATTGGCCGAACGGAGAGACAGCTTAACAAACGGGTGTCAGAACACATACCTCAATGGGTCAACAAGATACAGCACACAGGAGATGATAGCCACGAGGAGCCGACACACCGGAAGCTCCCGGCGTCTTCAATCGGCAGGCACATTGTCGCCAGTCGCCATGTTGTGTCCAGAGAGACTGCATTTCGCGTGTTGTTTAGAACACAAAATACTCGCTTGTTAAAATTTGCAGAAGCAATTATGATCTATCAACGCAAGCCAGAATTGTGTAAACAGAAAGACATGTTAGTCAGCTTAAAATTACCGTGGTAGACAATCGACATTACTGTGCGAAATTGTGTATATTTCAACTTGGAGGATTTATCTAGTTAATTTCACGTAAGTTGTGTGATTTCTGCAGTATGTACCTGACGAGATGCAGCGAAATATGCCAGGCAATAAATCGTGCAATCTATTGTTTGTGTCTTCGTTATTCAAATATCACGTATTTACTTCTAAAAGGTTGGCTTTTCTAAATGAATAGCAATGGCCTCCGCCACCTTTCACATTCGTCCAATGTGTGTGTTAAACAGCACACGAAACACATTGTCTCTATGAATGGCATGACGAACTTGGACTCCCAAATAGATTCTAACACAAGGCCACTTGTCCGGCAGGCCAGTCTCCTAGCCACTGTGCCACTACAAGGTCACCAAGTGACGTCACTGGTTAACAGATATGAGAACGGTGGCCGTGTGGTTGAATCTTCCGTCTTCTTCTTTCGTTCGCTTGAGATATGTCTATAACTGCAGTGCTGTCTTCTATATGAATTCAAAATGTCTATTTTAGTTCACTCAGTGGTCCATAGAGTTTATCTTCCACTGTCGTTTCTCTAGACTAGAAGGTTTGCCTAGATATGTTATATTTTGGGCATTCTTGGAGTATGCGATCTGCTATCTGCGGCGTCAGTCCACATGTGCACACATGACTGATTCGCCAATCTTGAATTTTCACACTACATGTGGTTGCGTAATCTATTGTGTCCTGTTCTGAGGCGCAGAATAATGACTTGTTCTGGTCTGTCCATAACGTGTTAGTCGTCTTGAGCCGGTTTTGGTGGTTTTCTGACTGATTTGATCATTCGAATCCTCTTTAATGCAAAGAATCTTTGTTCACACTGGGGCTCTCAGGAAGATTCGAACACATAACCACCGATACGACAGACAAGAGAGATAGCCACTGCACCACTACAAGGTCACAGAGTGACACAACTAGTTAGTTTTCAGAACGCGACTTAAGAAACACGTTAGTTGCATATCCTTTGCACGACGTCGCAATCAACTCTAGTGTATTTAGGACGTCTGTGATTTTTACAAAGCAATTTTTACCTTCAGTAGTTTGCCATTGCTTTCTGGACACCCGACACTCTTATAATCTAAGTCAACGCACGGCGACCTGCTTCCAATTCGACTGCTGCTAATTTCGAACCCTCTAGTCTACTTGGTTTATCGGGAAACTGTGAAACTCGTTTTCTGCTCCTAAATCACAGAGCCGTATTCTATTCAGAAGATAACACAAATCTAATAAACTGATCCTTACCTTGACAAGGCGGTATCGCTGGCTGATTTTGCAATCATCTATAGTCAACATATTGAGAAGGTTGTTAGACAGGCAGAAGTGACCAATCGTGGACGTCTCCGTCACGATAGAAGAATCCTCCCTGGCCTGGTCGCAATTACTAGCGGCACAGCATGACACCGGGGCGATTGTTTCATCCCATAAATCAGACAGATCCGCTTTCTTGTCCTCCTTAGCATCATATTTCGTTTCATTAACAGCCGCGTCGCTTTCTGTATTATGTCCTTTCGTATTTGACCTGTTGTTATTTTCATTGACAATATTTTTATTTTGTAACGATTTGTTAACATCGCAACCGCTTGTATTATATTCGTTGCGAACGTTTTTTTCATCATCACCACAGCTGGAGTAACTTTCTATACTAGTACACTTACTTTGTTGGGCCTCTCCATGTTTGCTAAAAGCGTTTGCGCTAGTGTAATGTATTGTGTTTTCCATTACTCCAGCCGTCGTATGAATCGATTCATTCTCTGTCAGGACTGTTGAGCCATTCGAGTTATTTTCTTTATCGGAAATGTGATTTGGTGCGTTATCTTGCTTGTTTTGTCGTAAGGAACTGCCCATTTGGTTCTGATTTGGCGCTTTATCTTGACAGTTTTCTAGTAAAGAAAGGCGCATTTGAATGTGATCGATATTTCTGACATGTTCCATAGTTCCGGAGTCTGTACATTCCACACAGGAAACGGAAGTTAGTATAATTTCATTGTCGTCTGTACAAGCGCCATCTTGCAGGTCAGAAAACGAAGACATAGCTTTCTCTTTCTCCTCTAGTTGAGTTTTCTTTGTCTTTTGTAGGTTCGCGTTTTCATTTCTTGGTGTCTCAAAACTGTCACATCTGGAAGCAAGCAGTTTATGCTGTATGTAATTGTCTTCGCTGTTTGAAGACTTTTGCGAATTTGATGTTTTGTCACTAAACTTGCTCGCAACTTTTCTCCAATTGTCGTTGCACTGAGCTACATTTCTCACAATAGCCGATATAAATCCATAATAGCCATATAAATTATCATTTCCTGTTACTTTTCTTGATATAGAGGAGCTTAACTGCGCAGACGATCGGTTTCCATTTTGTTTTTGCGTCAGCCGACTACGTCTGCCGGTTAAATAATCATGGGTGACTCTATTTCCGCCTTCCTCGTCTACAACTTCTTTAGTTGAATTTCTAACACAGAGATCGAGTTTACCAACTTTGAAATTGGGAGTTCTAGTCTTCTTCGCAAGTGGCTTGTACCTACGCTTATCAGTAAGACCTCCATGAGGTCCATGAGCTCTCACTGTTGTTGTAGTACGAAGTCCTGTGTGTTTTGCTGGTGATTTAAAAGTTTTATTCTGTTTGTCAGTCATAGTTAAGGTGTCTGCTGCCAGTACAGGCTTGGGAACTGTCGACTTAGAGAAAACTTGAGAAGATGAGGGTTGCTTTTGTTGGCGTTGTTTAAAAGTAGACTTTGTTGCCTTCTTCTTTTCCACAGAGAAAACCTGTTTATTAACTTCTAAACACCAGTTGTTTATGTAGTTTAGTTTGTCTGCGGTGAGGTGCCCTGTCTCTTCCACAAGAGACGATGGAGGATTATCGGTGCTGTGGTGGAGGGGCTGCTTGTCTCGTAGGATGTTATGCTTCCTGAGGCAGTCGTGTAGCCGGTTATGGTAATAGAGGGAATGTTTGTTCATGGTGACAGCCACTGAATTCCTGGCTTCTTCATTTGTGAATCCGACCTGTTGAATAACCAATTCATTTGTATCTTAAAAACAATGTTTTCCAGTAGTGAATTTGAATAACGAAGACACAAACAATAGATTGTACGATTTATAGCCTGGCGGAGGTCAGCATGGCCGAATGGATAAGAGCGCACGCTCTTAAACTTCCGATCTGCTGATGTGGAGGTAGTGGGTTCAACCCCCTACACTGGTCAGTTGGACTAAAATGTATGTTGATTTCTCGTCCTCGACTTGGGGACGTAAATTACAAGTACCGCTGAAGTCGGAGTAGGTTCGCCTGATGGCGAGGGACACTGTTAATATGGAAAGAATTGTCTTGATTGCATACAATCAAAATTCAGTCCAGCACTACTAGAAGTGTGTATGGACTACGCTCCAGTTCAAGGCGAGCGAAAAGAAAAATCTCGCATCCACTTTTGTGAGGGCGGGTCGAACCCAGCCGTACTCGTCGGGAAAAGATTCCTGCCTCTGCTGGGGATTGAACCCGGTCCCTTGACTAGGCAGACAAGAGCACTAACTACTATGTTACTTTGGAAGAGAGGCACTGGCGGCTGGAAAGAGTAGTTGTAGAAATGGCAGAGACAGACCAAGAGAAATTATGATGGATGGTCTGGGACGATGGCTTGGAGGACTAAAATAAAAATTTAAAAAAAACAAGGGGGACTCTCTCTCTCTCTCTCTCTCTCTCTCTCTCTCTCTCTCTCTCTCTCTCTCTCTCTCTCTCTCTCTCTCTCTCTCTCTCTCTCTCTCTCTCTCTCTCTCTCTCTCTCTCTCTCTTCCATATCGCTTCTCTGTGCCGACATATTCCAACTATATTGCCGGTGGTCTGATTTCAACACAACCACTGGGTGATTTGATCCTCAAATACGTT